>LT658852.1:0-12907 GCA_900128575.1 Stramenopiles sp. TOSAG41-1 | reverse complement strand
CATGTAGCTTCTTTGTTCGGGTCTAAATTTTTATACACATCTACTATTTGCTTTGGCACTCTTAGGTCTTGGGCGACTGCTTGTATTTCTATTTGTTTTTGCTTTGGCAGGGGCTTTTGCGGGGCGGCTTTGGGTCGAATTATTGCTGTTCGTATTTTCTTGCCCCTCACTTGCACCGGCCGATGCTGGTCGATCGAAATTCGTGCGCCACACCATAACAATGGCATCGCTCGCCTGTGAGATTGGTAAAAGTGTTAGGGATTTGTTTGGCTAAGAGACGCAGGTATAGTTTACGTACAGCGGATGCGAAAAATTCGCCGTTTGGACTAAATGTAGCACTGTTTGCGCTTGCTTGATGGCCTTGAAGCGTGTACATGAGGTGCCCTTCCCGTAAGTCCCATATTTTCAAGGTATTGTCAGCACTAGAACTAATCAAAAAGTTTCCGGTTGGGTGGAATCGAATCGAGTTCACAGCAGCCGTGTGCGCATCGTAGTGCTGTATAAGCGTGTTGGATCGAGTATCCCAGATCTTAATGGTCTTATCCAAACCACAGCTGGCAAGGCAGACATTTGAAGGGTGGAATGCTACACTCGTAACAACGTCGGAGTGCTCGTAGAACGTGTTGAGGCACGAGTGTGTAGCGACGTCCCACAACTTCGTCGTTTTGTCCTCACTGCCAGAAGCGACTTTCGAGCCGTCTGGACTGAAGGCACCGGTACGTACCTGAGAGTTTGTGGATGAGATGAGTCAAAGTTAGAGATGTTCTTAATGTATCTGCCCAAAAACAGCTTTACTTACCCAGTTTGAATGGCCCGTAAACGAGCATTTGAACCTCTTGGAAGGCAGATTCCATATTTTCAACGTTTTGTCGTCGGAAGCGGTCAACAGCTCTCTTCCCGAGGAGGAGAACGATACACTGCGGACGGCTGAAGTATGCCCCTTAAGCACACTGGAATCACCTTTGACGTTTGGCAGCCAGATTCGCACAGTTTGGTCGTCTGATGCAGACGCTAACAAGCGCCCTGATGGCGAGTACGCGACGTCATTGACTGCGCCCGTATGCCCGACAAAACGGTAAGCGCGAAGCTGCGGCCGAAAGTTCCAGACCATTACGGAGCCGTCCTCCGATCCGCTAGCCAACTGCTTCAAATCAGGTTTGAAAACGACGCTGTTGACGGGACCCTTGTGGCCACGAAACGTACGTTCAAGGGACGGGTCGAAATCTTGCAGAACGCCAGTGGAGGCCGTTGTCTTGTTCTTCTCGTTCATGTACATGTGAATGTTGCCGTGAGCCTGATGTGGTGTTGCGCCGAATGTAAGCAAGTTGTGTTAGTTCGGTGTACAGAGTGTTGGTCAGCAGGCGCTAAAGCGCAAGCGGCTACTTACATTGGAGTGTCCCAAAGCGCGAGAGCTTTTTGCTGATTTCATTATTCGTGCCTGGTTATGTTCGTTTTCGTGGGTGTTCCTCCTGCAATTGGTCTTCTGGACTGACTGCGTTGATCCGCGACCCTTGGGCTGCATGCCAGAAAGAAGGGTTGGCGCCATGACCAAACAGAAGAGAAGAAAAGGAGAGAGCAAATAGCACTCCTCACTATGAATGATACAATATACAAGACACACCAATTGTTAAATTGAACACAATAACAATATTGGCATTCTTTTAGTACTAATTACTATAACAAACAACTTCAAAAAATATTTATTATATATTATAAAAAAATGATTTTTTATAATATTATATATTATATTGTGTTTTGTTTTGGTTTGGTTTGTTGGCTCTCCTCATAGCAATGCTACGCCCACCCTATAAACACCAGCAGTTAGGCAATGATTTTGAATTTGGCGTTCAAACCAAAAGGGATGACTCACTTGGTACAGTACCAATATACGCCTATTTCAATGTATGCTAGTACTCCCTAGTCTACACCCATGACACTATGAGAGTGTACATGAGTTAGCGATAGGGTTAGATGTGCGGGTGGTGCCCTTTACACTACGGACAACCATACTTGGTCCAGCGTCGATTTAGTATGGTCTCAGTGTGAGCAGGTAGAAGCAGATAGGAGTTCTGAATATGTGTGGAGAGACTATTGTAGTCAGTAGTAATCGAGTGATGAATGTGTATTACACGGAGGACAATGGGAGCAGCGGACAATAATATTTTTATACTAATTAACTAGTTTTATCCTTCCTATTATATATAATACTATTCTCGTCGTCATTCTAGTAGTTCTTCTTCTTCTTCTTCTTCTTCTCCTCTCTGCCGGTGTGTTCGTTTTCTCTTCGACGAAGCCAATTGCTTACAACAATCAGTGCTGTTTGAGTTGCTGCCGTCCAGCAGACAGACGCGGTGACTTCTGCCATTGGTTCCTAGCCTCTAGCCACAAGTTCCAATGTCTATCGTCCGACGCATGCTACGCGCCTCTGCAAAGCTTGCGGCGGCAGCCGCAGTGACAGTCGGCGTTGAGATTGCCATTTTAGTCTACAACACGCCGAGGTTGCCAGAGGCCGCCGGAAAGCGTACTGGGACTTGCGTAGACAAAGAGCACGTCAAAGAAGTTAAAAAGAAGCCTGGAGATTTGTCCATCTTGGTTTTTGGCGATTCTGTCGCTACTGGGGTGGGATGTGACAGCAACAAGGTTGCATTCGCTGGGTGCATTGCGAAAGAAATGTCCTCAAAAGTCAACAATACCTTAGTCCACTGGAAAATCTTGGGTAAAAGTGGCTTCACAGCCAAAGATTGTGAAACGAAACTAATACCAATTCTGGAAAGAAAGAAGCGCCAAAAGAACACTGGTAGGCACATTTTTGATGTATGCGTAGTGTCTATTGGGGTCAACCATGTACTTAGTCTCCACAGTCCTGCGACTTTTGAAGAGGAGTTGACAAGTATGTTGACTAAACTGAGTGAGGCACTCACAGTAACGTCGCAACATGGAAATGTGCAAAAGAAATGTGTTATTATTGTTGCTGCAATGCCCCCCATGGAGAAATTTCCTCAAATATCGTATTTGTGGCCTTTAAACATTCTGGTCGGGTATTATGCTTCTTTGATGACCGCGGTGACAAAAAAGGTGTGTGCTGCGAATTCGAAAGCCCTAGGGACGGTTTGTGTAGAGTTCTCAGACATTGGCGTGGATACTAGTAGTGAAAATATCAAACAGTTGATGGCCCCAGATGGCTTTCATCCTGCTCAAGGCGCATGCGAAATCATGGCAAAGCAAATAGTAGATGTGTATAAAAATTTAGACCCGAACAAAGAAGCTACATGAAGTATCATGCATGTGCACATGTGTGTTTGTGCAAGTTTAGTTGTGGCCTTAATAGAAATGGTTTTTTCAATAAAGTAATCTTTATTTATGCCGGATTCAGAATTGCATCTTTTTTTTAAAGAGCACCCCATACACAGCTAAATGCGTGGTACGAATACACAAAACATCCATAATCAACGACTGCCGCTTAATATTATTTCCTTAAATATTGCGATTTTCGTAGTCAAGCCACTGCGCATATCACGTAAGCAGTAGATACCGTTCGTCCCCCTCTACTAATTCTTGGATCCGATTCAATACATCTGCGAGCATATTCAATCGTAAGATCTCTCTTTGAAAATCATCTTTGACAGCCTTGTGAGCTTGTTTCAAATCGGTCCCGCGAGCATCTATCTTTTTCATGACTTCGTAATTTATCCTTTTGATTTCATCATAATAGCCTTTTGTTATAATATTTGGCCATAAACCGCACAAATTATTTTGTTTGTCCCGGATTAGCAGAAACCTAAAAATACTAAAGGAGCTACAATAAATATCTATGGAATGGTAAATGTCGCATCCATAGTGGTGATTATTTTGGATTCGATCGTTATTGCTATCGGTCGGACGGACCCTCTCTAAAGCGAGCCAGATAATAGAATTGATTTTTTCGCTAATATAGTGAATATTTGGCCCTTTATCATCATTTGCGGCGGTGTTGTAGTAACGTTGTACATACACCAATACTCGATCAAGCAGAAGCCCTATGATATTTGTATAGGGACAGGTCTCGATGATTGCGTAAATTATGTTGTATGATGAATTCGGCGTGAGCAAGTCAATGAATTTACACACGAATTGCCAGCATTTACTTCGAAGCCCCATACACTCAGAATCGTTCCCTTTGATTGCACAAGTTAGCGTAATCATAGCTTCTGCGAAAGCTAATATATCCCCGTCGTCGCTTGGTTGAGGGTTTTGCTCATCACGGAGTGCGCGGACAGATTCAGGAACCAGGCCTGGGCAGTCGATGGGGGAATGCTTTAATAAAATATCGTCGTAAACAAACTCGAAAAGACATGCCAACATTTCGATTCCACGGCTCTGAATGAAATTTAAACCATTGTCCCAAGATGTACCATCATCATGTAATATCATAAAACGTATTATTGGGATAAATAGACGGAGCACATATTCCTTTGAATACGCCTGAGGTAGAGAAAAAAGATCGCCCAGGTCATTTTCTCTATTCAAGACCAGTAGCATATAGCCCATCAGCCCAATGCCCTTGGTGGAGAAATAAACCTTTGATTTTATTGTCTCCTCTTCGTCGTCTGAATCCATTTCATCCATGCGAGGCTCATACCCATTAATAAAGTAAGGGTCTTCAATATCAATATCCTTCTTGTAATCTTTGTCTTTCAAAATCTTCTGTATACCTTTGTATGTCCACGGCATATAATCCAATAAGCTATGGAAAATTTCGTTATATGTCCAGCCATCCTGAAGCAAATTCGTAGCCAACGCAGTTATACTTTGAAATACTCCACTCACTACATTGGCACCTTTAGTATTGATTGTAAAATATTTTGTCTCGACATGCAGCCAGGGCTCGTACGCTTTTAGCACGAACGACGTGACAACACGCTTCATTCGTGTAGATGCATAATTCTTGAACGGAGATCGTAAACGTCGTACCTCCGGGTCACGAATATCTTTTTCTTGCAGAAATTCAACAAGGTATACTAATCGTATATGCATACGTCGAATCCGATCAGGCACAACAATCGCTCCCTCCACTGTGTAATCTATACCAACTTCGGTTAATGAACGTTTTGGTTTCAATGGATCCGGTAATGTCCTGGCCGCGTGATACTGCTCGATGACGTCCGGATCGATTTCCAAAGCTAATTGTTCAACAGCAACTCCAAGATTATCCTCAAAATGTTTATTGGTCACATTTAAATCTTTATGCGATGTATCGTATCGCATCACATGTGGTGGTATACGTTCAAGTACATGTTTCTTCATCGAATTTATTCGTGAGGGCAAAAATAGGTTTTCGTCAGGTTCAGCATCGTCTTCGTCGTTATCTTTCATGTGCACCGTGATGCATTTCAAAATTGTAGGGGCTGCGTCAACAATAAATTTTTGGCGTTTGAAATAATCTAAACGCGTCAATGATCGACGTATGATCTGCAGCAACATCGGAAAAATTACAGACTTTCGATAAATCTCGATATTTGCCATGGTGTACGTGTAGACCTCTCTTGCGCTAGACAGAGAGCATGTGTACTCAAAAACATCTTTCAAACGTAATGCTATTTTGGTTTCCATTTCGACATTATCCGTGCCATTGATCTGAGACGTGCTAAGATAGCGGCTTAAATACGGCAGGAAAAGTTCAAAAAATTCGAAAAGTTTGCCATCAACAAGATATTCGTAATCCATCCATGGTGGAGTTTTTGCGTCTGTTTTGCAAGCGAGCATTACCAAATAGTCCAAGTCTTTCATGAAAACCTCCAACTCAAAATTCAGTTTCGTCTTCTTACTATTACGTTCAGCTGCTTTTTTATATTTACGGTAATATTCGTGCAGATTGGGAGCATCTTTAGCGGCAACGTCAGGGTCTTCAAAGCTGGTGGTCGAGCTGTCCTCTTCTGCATCTTCATCGACTTCGTCATCTAGCCCTCCTGCCGTGGCTTTATTGTCGGAAGTTCTGTTTTCACTATTGTGGCAGTCGTAAAACTCGAAATATTCAAGCAGCCTGGTGCGAATCGAATCCATCCTATTAATGATACCTTCCTCATTTGGGTCAGTAATTTCTTCCATACGCTCTTGAATTTCCATGTAAAGTTTTGGATTCTGTTTAATACCTAAATCTGAATCATCAATTGTCTTCTTCGCCGAGTCACTCTCATCGTTCAATAACACCCTTTTTACTTCTTCCAAGGGATTTTCTTGGCTTATTTCGTCGTCCTCTTCAACCTGGTCACCAGGCTCTTTGATACTTTGGTTATAGTACATACACCAAGATTGATCTGCTGCAGTTGTACCACAATGTATTCCCAAATGCGGGCCAGGCGTCACAAGCCCAGCGCCGTCCCACCATGTAATCCAATGATGATACGATTATTGTGATTGAAATGATGTATTTATAATAATAAATAATGTAAATGATGATATGAGAGAAGAATGATGAGATTATTATTGATGGATGTGTGATTGATGATAATAATAATTAATAATATGATAAATAATAAATAATAATGATAAATTAAAATAATATTAATAATTATTGAAATAATTATTTTATTTCAATTTAAATTATAATATAATTCACGTAATAATATATAATAAAATATAATAATTTTTAAAATGAGTGAGTATAATATATAATAATAAATAAACAAACATATTATAATACTACTCTGTGTTGTTGTAATTATTATAAAGTAAATGATGAGGAGGATAAGGAGAAGAAAAGTAAAAGAGGAAGAGGAGGAAAGCCTAATAATAATTAGAAATAATATTTAAGCACATAATATAAGTAATAATAATAAAAAATAAAAGGAAAACAAAACGGCGATGGAATGCATGTTATTACTAGGAACTCTTGTTGGTACACTACGAGTACTAATTCAGGAAGAGGATGAAACCTGCTGCGTAACCCTACTATAACTACCCACTATCCTCTTATTACTACTACTACTTCTTTACAACAAACAACACACACCCAACAACAAACAAACTGTATCACTTCTGTCAATTATTTGGGGTTGACAATCACAGTGGCAGCGTAGATACTTCTGTAATTCAATCTCAATAATATTGACAGATTTTCTTTTGAAACTTTCTACTGTCACATTACAAATATATTTCTTAGTTGCTTGGGTACAAGTAAGCATTCAAATGCGCAGAAAGACGCGTAGTAAAAGTGTCAAAAGGCTAACTCCAAAGTCTACCACAGACTTAACAACTAACTCGGTTGTTGCCGCCAACAAAACAAACGAGAAGGGTAAAACTAAACCCAAAACTGTTAAGAAGGAGAACTTTCTTCGGGAATTGAACCGTATCATTCAAGAGTCGCAGAACGATGAGTATGCTTCGAAACAATTATCTACTGTCTTCAAATATTCTGCTGAGGAGGATGACACTCTTGCACGATACTTGAAAGAATATTCAGAAGGACAATCGTTTGCCGAAACTGAATATCCACTTCATACAATTGCAAAAAAGGCATATATAAAATGTTTGGAAATAATGTTGAAATTAAAGTCCACAATTAACTTCTTGTTTAATCTACCGAATAATGAAGATTTGACACCAATCGAATGCTTAATTATATCGATTACGCCGAAAAACCAAATCGACCTACAACAAAGGCAAAAAATGCTAGTTATAATGTTTACTAGCGGTGGCTTAACTTTTAATAGACACACGAAGTCAAAAAAGAACATATTTAAGAAAATGCATGAGCAGAATAATGATACTGGCATCTATCGCACAATTGAAACACTAAAAGATAGAATGCTGACTGGGGGTCCAACGTCCATTATGACCCAATCGCATAAAATCCAGATGATGTGTATCGAACGAGTCAAGTATTTAATGGATATGCAGATGCTAGTAAAGTGTTTTTCGTCTGGAAGATGGATTGTTTATGAAAATTTTGTGCCAAAAAGGGCAGTAATATATCTACAGAAAACAGAAGCCCGAACATCATACAAAACTGAAAATCACACAAAAGAAGACAGGGGCACTGTGCCGACAATGTTGGATCGCAAGGACAGGGAAAAAGGCGTAAAAAGCGACCAATGTGAAGCTTCTCTATTCTTGCAATTTTATGACGATAGTGGCAAGTTTATTCAGTACGAAAAAAATAAGCGTAATGAGTTACTGTACATAAGTATGCTTTTCCAAATGTCAGACTATGCAGCACAAAGTAAAGTATTATCAGAGGTACAGGCGTTTGCTCGTTACAAATTAGGCTTGAATTGGGAGGACGTTTTTCAAGAACTGCTTCATCTATTCTATATGGGAAGAGAAATACGACAATATTGTAAAGAAGAATGGCAGTCCTCGCCGGAAAAGGTCTTGGTAGGAGCATGGAATAAGTTTAAAGGCGACCAAAGTGATAGTTGCCAAAACGCATTGAAAATATTCCACGATTTTTTTCATTTCGTGAAGCTACAATGGTGCAATGGCCCACAATGTATAGAAGCGATAAACTCAAGTGGAGAGAGAAAATCCAGTACACATTATGGCAAATGGCAAGGATTACAGTTAGAATCAGGTAGAGACTCGTTCGAAAAGACGCAAATAAAAAGTAATAAGGGCTACGTACCCATTGATGTGTTGATTACGCGGCGTAGCAAGTCGGCTTGCTATTTCTTGATGAATATAATCAAGCCGCTAGTAGAAGCTGATTGTGGTGAGATATTGTGTCAGTGCATAAGCCATATACAAAGAGATGATATATTAGAAATTCTAAGATATTGTCCAGTTGCTGTTTACCACAACGTATTGTTAAAATCTTCTATCGAAACGATTTACGAAAAGTTATTACTTGCTGCAGCACGATCCAGTAACATAAAAAATTCAATTCGCCTGGTAAAAATGTTAATCGAAAAGAATGTTTCAATAACTAACATGGAGGAAAACGGAATTTCCCCTATAGACGCTGCAGCGTCAACGCAAAATACTGAGCTAGTAGGCATATTATTAGGCAAAGGAGCAAAATTAAAGCTTGAGGCATTAGAACTTCTAGTTTCAGGATTTCATGGCAGAGAATTTTATGAGCTGAAACGCTCAAACTTTAACTTAAACTTAGATCAACGCAAAAAACAGGAAATTAATAGAGGAAACTTGTGTTTACTATTCCACATCATTTTGATGAATGGTGCAATCCATGGAACGCTGAGTGCAGGAATCTTATACTTGATGGAAAACGAAGCCAAAAATATAAAAAACACGTGTTACAATTACAGTATCACTTCTCTTGACACATCAAAGCACAGTGCCATGCATTATGCAGCAATGTATAATCAAGCAGAAACAATTGGTCTACTGTATGCCCATGGAGGAAAGAAGCTTCTCGAAACGTGTTCTTTTGTGCCTGGCCTACATCAAACAATAGTATCTAGTCACCGCATGTTTCGGGGATACACGCCCTTAGCAATTGCCGTACAGAACCGCCACGTTGCGTGCGTTAAAACTCTTTTATCTTTGGGAGCCGATCCTTTCGCTTCAAGTGGTGCTAGCGTGCTAAATTACAACCCAGCTTGTCCATATTGGCTATCTTTAAATGTTTACATAATGTCTCATGAGAGGACCGTAGATTGGGTGGATGATGAATCCAGCGCCTACTGCCAACAATGCAACGCAAAATTCACATTGATATTTCGCCGACACCACTGCCGATTTTGTGGGTATTTGCTTTGTCAAAATTGCAGTCAGTGGAAGGTGATTGGTTTACGAGCATGCAAGCAGTGCAAAAATGGCTACGAAATTGCTGATGATAAAGAAGAATACATCAAAATTACCAGAACGGAGAAGAAGCAAGCTACGAAGGGCTCGAAAATGATTTCGCCCCATCACCAGACCACCTATACCCTTCCAACATTTCACGCTTGGTGGGTAGTCGATAAAGCTGAATCTAGCGGCTACAGTAAATTTCTTGATGCCGTGAGCAATTCTAGTCAAACGGTGTTGAGAAACAAATCTGCTGCAGAATCAACAAGACGACAGCGAATAGTAATTCGTCGCTGGAGAAAAATGTGTAAAAGCTCACATCATTTATCTTCATCGACAATAAATCATGGGCAAAAATGGCTATCAAATTCTTTAAAGGTATACGTAGCGCAAGATTTGGGGGAACAACGGCATGTATTTGATGGAGAGCGCTCAAACAACGCTATGCATGAAGCTATTGGATCCATTAACGATTACATGAAACGTCACAGCAGAGTTAAAGCTTTGCGTTTTCGCTACGCACATATGACATTCTTCGTGAAGTCACTTTACTTTGTAATTTATATAATCGTCATGATCTATGGCTCGTTTTCGCTGTTGAACTTAGCAAGAAATAATGATAATATGCCACGATCAATACTACAGAGCTTTGCAAAAGTCGATCCCATAGATAGTCTCGACTCTGGTGCTGGTATATGGCTATGGGTTAAAAACGATTTTTTTTTAAAGGGCTTGCCTACTATTTATAAGTCTTTTCGTCGAATTGGTGTTATTCGGATCACTCAAACTAGGCATACGAAAAAACGCTATCTGTACAATGGCTCAAGTATTGCAGGATTAAATTCACTTGAACGGTTAAACCAATCTTGGGGGAGAAACAATAATTTCGTTATTAACAGGGAAGGTGTGCATATTATTGATATTGATCCCTTAAATGAACAACAGTTGGTTTCATTACAGAACAATAGTTACGTTGATAACGCAACAAAGGCGATAGAGTTAAGGTTTGTAGTATACTCAGTTTCGCTGCAAATGTATTGTCTTACAATATTAAAGTTTACAAAGAATATTGGAGATATTTGGGCTGCAAATATTAAATATAGCGTCTTTAATGGAAACGTGTCCGTAGAAGCAATGGGTTTTTTCCCCATGTTCGCCCAATTGCTTTTTCTCGTGTATGTAACTAATGAAACCTTTTCTTTGCTGCATGTGTATTTTCAAATATGCCCTAAGGGTATTGAACGTGTCTGCCGCAAATATAAACATCGCCTAAAAAAGAACATGGAGTTACAACAAACAATGCACAAAAGGAGCCAGAATTTTAAGTCAATCACCGATGGAAATTTTAATTTTCACGGTACATTTTCACACACAGCTAGTAAAACTACAATTTCATCAAAGTGTTCGATATTAGCATTTATGCTAGTTGCATTCTTCAAAAACATCTTTTTCCTATCCCGCATTCCAAGGCTGGCATATGTTTTGTTGTCAATGTTAATCGCAGCCCTAGGAGCATCATTGTATCAATTATCAGCAATGTTGAAAGATGAGTTGAGCACTACATCGAATTTGCTATATTACGAAAATCTTGAAAGAATAGCAAATATTTCGTATGTGTTTCGAGCTCTTTTTACAACTGCTGTCTTGATTTCGACAGTAATTTTGCTTCACCATTTTGCTCGTTTTCCTTATACCGGATCAAACGTCATAGCTATGTCCAATACAGTAATGTCAAGATCTTTTGTTAGCTTTATGGGTTTGTTCGTCTTTCTAATATTTGTCTTAGGTCAGACCTATTATATTCTAATGAATGAAACTGGATTATGGGAAGGGCTTGCCTCATCTTTTTTGAACGTTTTTGCATTAGGCACAACAGGTGGGTACGAAATTGACGTGTTCATGCCAACAAGCACACTCCAAGGTAAAGAAAATTATCTCTTTTATACATTGTTTATTGGGTTGATGTTTTTTGTCATTGTGTTTTTGATGAATCTTCTTATTGCTATCCTTTCAGCAGCTTGGGCAAAAGAAATTTCTGTGGATTTGTGGTCAAATTATATCGATGACAAAATTCAGAAGCATATGTCCCTGGAATTGGCAAATATGACGGTTGAGAAGAATTTTATCCAGAGGGAAATATTAAATATGCTATGGAAGCGACAAGCTGAGGGACTAGGGGACGATGGTGGGTTCATCTATTTGAGGAGGCGTAACCAGCGTTTGCTAGAAGTGTGCCGAACAGAGCCAGCAGTATTTCTCGTTGTTGAGAAACCAATGTCAAAATCTTGTAGAGCTGCCAAATTGATGCTTGGATTGGTAAGGAAAGACTTTGCTGCAACATATTTTTTCTTAATGGATCGTAGTTTTGACAGTGATTTACCAGAAGGGCTAATAGTTCACCGCGCATTGATGGAAAACAAAATGTACCCCCTTTTATTTATAATCAATGCAGGTATTTTGACAGTATTCAGAAATCAGTTTTCCAAATCCAAAATGTTTAATTTTATAGCTGGAAGTATCAAAGTCAATGATAGAGATACACCGTTAGTAAATCCATTGCAAATAAGTTAGCTCTTTTTATATGAAGAGCAAGAAGCCGGGGGAGGGCAAGGGCTAGGGAGTTCGAGGGTAGGAGTTTCCAGGAAAAAAATGATACTTAGTAATAAAATTACCCATTTAATTTCGGGATCTAAAATCGAAACGGAACAAATATTATTACCCTCCAAGGGTGCCGATGCCTTATTAACTGCATTGGTGGATCCAAGATCTACATTCATAATGCGGTAGTTGCGACTCTTGCGAAGCGTATCAATGGGAAAGGATANGAGGCGAAGCCAGGGGAAGCAATAATTCACGAGACTGTACGTAAACAGGCGGACATCACTGTCCGTCCGATGTCTGACATCGGAGAACCTTTTTATGTTGATGTCACAGTGATACAACAGCAAACCAACTTGAAGTCAGCGCCTAGACGCAAGTTGTCCGACGAAGACCATGTAATCTGTTGCGAAGACTTGAAAGGGAAATTTGTTTCTCGAAATCATATCTTCCAGAAAGGTACCAGCCGTAAGCTTAAGGCCTATGCTGAGGCCCGACGGAAAGAAATTTCTCAGAGAGGCGGATCGAAACCTTCCGTGTATTCCTTTGCAATGGACACACATGGGAGCTTCTGTGACACATC
>LT658851.1:0-12917 GCA_900128575.1 Stramenopiles sp. TOSAG41-1 | reverse complement strand
TATAGGAGTACACAGCATTGTACTGCAGTGCTGTCCCTCTTACTCAACGCTGCATTTGATATATAATATTCTACATTCCTCCAATAAGCTGTCCCTTTTCTCTTACACTCTCGACGATTGTCCTCCTTTTGGTGCCTTTCAGCGAGAGGAGGGCCAGCCAGCAGCAGTGTGACGCCTCAATCAAAATGCTCCTTCATTTTATTGTGTGCGTGCGTGGACTAGCTAGCTACTTCCTCGTACTTGATCAGACAGGGTGATGGCTTTTTGATTTACTGCTGGTCGTGGCTGCAGTTTGGGGTCCTTCATGCTCGGTAGTGTACAAAACCAGACCATAATGACACGGTGTACTACACACATACTATTCTGCTACCTACATACATACACACCTACCTAGTAGTGCTTACTAATTTTTAACAAACATTTTTTAAAATAATTAGCAAAAAAAAATGATAAAAATATAATAAATAAATACGTAATAAATAGAAAAAAAGAACCACCAAAATGAAAGGAAGAAATAGGGACAACAAAGAAAATAATTGCTCTAAAAATTAAAATTAAAATATATTGATGATAAAATGAATTTTATTTTTAATATTAATAAATTGCAAGTAGTAGTAATTTGATGATGATGATAAAAAATAATTTTTAAATTATTAATAATAATTGAAATAATTGAAATACATACTGTGGCGAAGAAAAAATAATGTAAAAAAAAGACTACAGAACAATTGAATGTAGTAATAGTAGAAATTATAATATTATTATTATGTGTTGTATTGTTATTATTGAAAAAATACATATTTTATTATTATATTAATTATCTATATTATTATTATTTATTTATTTTATTATATTATACTATATTATTATATATGATGCCTCCACCACCAACAACAAGACACACACGCAAGCAGTCTAAACGCTACGGTGACTCGCACCGCTAGCGGAAAGCTATATACTACGCACCTTTAGTGCTTTGTTCTAACACCGGAATCTGCGTGAATTGTCGTACAAGCAACATGGCCGATTTGAACAACATGGGGTCGTTACTTGACTTTAACCAAGACTTCAATGTACCTTTATTAGATCTGGTTGTTCAGTCGTTCTACGACCCCTCGCATCCGAAACATGTTGAAGCAAAAAACGTGTTGACCAGCTTGCAACAGAATCCTGCCAGCTGGACGAAAGTCAGTGCTATCTTAGAAAATTCTCAACGCCAGGAATCAAAATTTCTTGCTTTGCAAATATTAGGTGATACCATACTGTATCGCTGGAAAGCGATTGCAGAAGAAGCCAGGCAAAGCATCAAAGATTATGTAGTACAAACCATCATTGGTCTAAGTAAAACCCCAGAGTCACTTCAGCAGAGCTCCTTGTATTTAAAAAAGTTGAATATCTGCTTGGTACAAATACTAAAACAAGAATGGCCCGACAGATGGCCAAATTTTATTGACGAAATTGTATCTGCGAGTAAAAGTGGAGAATCAATCTGCGAAAATAATATGAGAGTTTTGAAACTTCTCAGCGAAGAGGTTTTCGAGTTTTCGGAAGAAGCTATGGTCAGTGGCAAGGTCAAGAAAATGAAAGAAAGCTTAAACAATCAATTCGGTAAAATTTTTGAATTGTGCCTTTTCGTATTACGCGCCGCAGAAAATGTTCAATCTGTAGACTTACTGAAAGTTACGCTGGAGACTCTAGAGCGCTTTACTGTTTGGATACCTCTTGGCTACCTTTTCGAAACTGAGTTGATTCAAATATTAGTCGGTAAATTCTTGACTCCAAGGATTTTTCGTAGCAACGTACTGGCAATATTGACGGAGCTTGCCTCTTTAAAGAATCTCCCAGTAAACTACCAGAATATTGTTTGCCGCATGTATACCGGTAGTATAGAAAAACTGGTCGAGATTCTGCCCACGAATACCAGTATTAAGAACGCATATGAAGCAGCTGTCCAGCAAAGTAATGAGGGCGACCAAAGTTTTGTGAGAACATTGGCACTGTACTTGACTGCCATGTTTACAAATCATTTGAAGACTCTTGAAAATCTACCATCGCAGCACCCGGCAATTTTATCAGGGATGAATTATTTGGGTAAAATTTCGGAAGTTCAGAATGATGTTGTGTTTAAAATATGTCTAGGATACTGGCATAAGTTTACTGGGGATTTGTACCAAGCACAATGTGCTTTTCATCCGCCGAAAGCGGTTTTATCCTTGAGCACAGCATCGAACGTTGGTTTGATTGGAATCGGTGGTTTTGGGAATATGAGTGGCACTGCTTCCATGAGCAATGCCGCTGCAAATAATGATCCAAACAATCCACAAGTACTGCGGAACAAATTGTACCCAAATATATTGTCGCATGTCCGCGGTGTGCTTATCAGTCGCATGGTAAAACCTAGAGAGGTACTTATCGTTGAAAATGAAGATGGTGCAATAGTCCGAGAGACTACAAAAGATACTGATGCTTTGGCGCAATACAAAACTATGAGAGAAGCTCTTGTTTTCCTTACACACTTGAATTATGAAGATACGGAGTTAGTTATGCTTGATAGATTATCCCACCAGGTAGATGGTACAGATTGGTCGAGGCATAACTTAAACACATTATGTTGGGCTATTGGTTCAATTAGTGGTGCCATGGCGGAGGAAGATGAGAAACGGTTCTTGGTGACCGTCATAAAGGATCTATTAGGTTTGTGTGAGAAAAAACGCGGCAAAGACAATAAAGCCGTAGTAGCCAGTAATATTATGTACGTTGTTGGCCAGTATCCGCGCTTCTTGCGAAATCACTGGAAATTTTTGAAGACCGTAGTGAACAAGCAGTTTGAATTCATGCATGAACTGCACCCTGGTGTACGAGACATGGCAGTTGATACGTTTCTTAAAATTGCTAAAAAGTGTAGACGAAAGTTTGTTGTCCTGCAAGACAATGAGAAGCAGCCATTTATAATCGAGCTCCTGACACGATTGCCTCAGGAAATTGCGGATCTTGAGCCACATCAAGTTCAAACTTATTATGAAGCAGTTGGCTACATGATTGCGTCGCAGAGAGATGTTACTATCCGCAATCAGCTAATTGACCAGCTAATGACATTGCCGAATGCCACATGGCAGGAGATGATGACAAATGCAAAGCGAGACGTTAATACCCTACATGAGGTAGATACCGTCAAAGAAGTTGCAAAAATTATGAGGACAAACATTAGAGCATGTTCTTCTATTGGTGCGCCATTTGTGCTGCAGTTGGGAAAGATTTATTTGGACATGCTTAACGTGTACAAGGCTTACTCGGAATTCATATCTAACTGTGTGCAATCAAATGGGCACCAGGTGACGCAACAAGCAAATATTCGAGCAATGCGAGCAGCAAAAACTGAAACTTTAAACCTGATTGAAACGTTTGTTGAGAAGTATAATACGAAGAGTCGTGAAGAGCTGGTTTTTGTAACTAAAAACTTTATTCCTCACCTAATTGAACCTGTACTAGGAGATTATCAAAAGGGTATACCAGCTGCTAGAGACGCTCAAGTCCTTAGTTTATTTGCTACGATCATTAACAAGATGAAGTCTGAAATGACAGCTGAAGTTTCAAATATCTTTCAGGCGGTTCTAATGTGTACCCTTGAAATGATCAGCAAAAATTTTGAAGACTTTCCAGAACATCGTATAAACTTTTACAAGTTATTGAAAGCCATAGTGGAACATTGCTTTGCAGGTATTTTCAACATCCCACCGGCTTTTCAAAAAAGTGTCGTAGATTCCATTGTTTGGGGATTTAAACACACAGAACGCAATATTGCAAATTTGGGTTTAGAGATTCTGCTTGATTTTTTGAAACATGTCGAAAAGCAGCCCAGTATTGCCCAGCAAATTTATCAATCATTTTATATTCCCATTCTCAAAGACGTATTGTTTGTTTTGACAGATCGTTTGCATAAGTCACAGTTTAAAATGCAAACTGACGTGTTGAGACATATGTGCTCGTTAGTGGAGAGTGGTGCTGCCAACGCGCCATTATGGAATCCACAAGTGGATGTTGGGATCTCAAATAATCAGCAATATGTTCGTACCTTCGTTGCGAAGTTACTGGCAAGTGCATTTCCAAATTTGGCTCAGCAGCAGGTTCAAGTTTTCGTCCTTGGATTTTTTGATATGAGTAAGACGGACGCGCAGTATAAACAGCATGTCAGAGACTTCTTGATATCATTAAGAGAATTTTCCGGTGAAGATAATAAAAGTCTGTATACAGACGAAGTTGAACAGCAGAAACAGGCTAAGGAGAATGCTGATCGTATGCGCCGTGCGGCCATACCAGGCCTGCTGAATCCTGTCACGGAAATTAACGATGATGATTTGTAGGGGCCAGGGACAAGCCATGAAAAGCCCATTTATATACACTCCGAGTAAATAAAAGAAGTATATGTGCGTATTCAAAAACCTTTTTGAATTTTGTACCAGAAAGAAAAAAAAAGTTTTATAATGAAAGCCTCGTTGATTTTGCAAAGGGAAACTCCATTCGATAATTGCGGATTAGGACTAGCTGTAGTATCATGGCAAAACTTTAGGTTTTTTTTAAAAAGTTTAAATAGCAGTAAAAAGTAGCACAATAATAATATAAGAAAAATTCGTAATTCGTGACGCTTGCAAAAAACCTTACTAGTCATGGCAACTGCTATTGCCTATCTAATATATGCTCCCCTTTCATACTACTTGTAGCTTCCTTGGAACTGTACTGTAATTAGTACTACTGTAGACGGATCCATTATTATACTCTGTACTTTCTTTTCAGGAGATCTTTATTATCGTTACGAAAACCAAGAAAGGTCTAACAAGTCGTATAAGTTCTTTGAGAAGCCGGTTGTCATGTCTCCCTTTACAACAACACAGCACTACTCTCGTAGCACACATTAGTGATCATGGTAAAATAACATCAGAATAATTATTATATTAAAAAAAATTTGTTGTGATGTTTGTTCCGTTGTGTTGTTTTTTTCTTCTTCGCTCCTTAACATGTTGTCTCTTCTACAGGTCAACAATGCCTCTTGCAGACATGACCCAATAACGCTTAAATTTCACGAAAAGTACGCCCGTTGAAATTCACATTTGCATAAACTTTAGATCTCAGAACAATCCATCTACCCAGTATGGATTTGACAAAAGCAATAGACGTCATAAAAGAAAAACAGCCTTCGGCGGAAGAGAAAGAGACGAAGACATGGAAAGATGAGCTTCCATCAACTTTGGCGAAAACGCAAATGTCCAGAAGTGATAAAAAAACTCTATACGAGCGACGACAAGCAAACCTGAACCGGCAAATGGCGATTGCGACTGAAAAGGCAAGGGAAAAAGAAAATATGAAGAAAAGGGACGCCAAGTATGGTTCATTAAGAGGTGAACAAAAACGTGAAATTGCATGGGGTTCAAAAAATTACGAGGACTCGTGGAAACCAACTACTGGTACAAAATATGTATATGATGACTTGCAAAAAAGACTAAAGAATCAAGAAGTAGAACAACAACAAAAAAAGTCATACAAGCAGTATCTAGCAAGAAAAAAGAAGTCCATGAAAAAGCTTCCATCATATTATAAAAATCCGAAGAACTATACCCCTGAGAAAAAGGAGTATAATCCTAGAAGAAAAAAATTTGAGCACGATACAGTTGTGTTTTCAGATACTCCTGGACCGGGAACTTACGAGCAATCACGTCGTTTTGGCTCGAATGTTGGTGGTGGGCGTTTTTCGACCTCAAAACCAAAATCTACAATAGAATGGATACAGTATTATGCAAAACAAATCCCTGCGCCATCCGATTACGGGAGCCCCAAGATTCCGTCTGCATCTTCAATTTCTGCAAGATTTCCATCCACCAGGAGCAAAACCGAACTGGAGAAAACAATATTGAAAGCTACTAGATTACCAGGACCAGGACAATACTTAGGTGCCGGCCATATGCCTCTTCCAAAAGGAGGTGTTATGTCGTCTTCAAAGCGGAAGACAGATGTTGATTGGGCAATATATAGGGCATCAAGTATACCTGGGCCGCAAGATTATCCTGCGCCAGAATTACCTAGGCGAGGTGGTGGGTGTATTAGTAAGTACAAGTCACTCACAGATGTAGAAATGTTAGTGTTGGAAGCCAAGCAGAAACCTGGGCCAGCTGACTATGCAGATGCATATAATAAACCAAATTTGCCAAAAGGGGGTAGAATTTCAACCGATGCTAAAAGTAAAACATGGTTGGAATGGGTGGAATACCGTGCAAAGGAAACTCCTGGGAGCTGCGATTACGTTGCACCAAGACTAAAAAGACGTGGAGGTGGTCGATTCTCAAATGCCAAACCAAAAACTGATACAGAATGGTTAATTTATCACAAATCGCAGCTACCGGGTCCTGGTCAATATACACCAAAAGCTGTTTTTGATCCATCAAATATTAAGGGGGGTCGTTTTAATGAGTCACGACCAAAGACTTCTATTGAATTATTGCAGTTACAGGCAAAGGAAATGCCAGCGCCTGGTGACTATAATCCACGCAGGATTGAGAAAAGCGGTATTAATCAAAAGTTCAACCTTTCTAAGCCGAAAACAGATACTGAGTGGAAAATGTATTATGCCGCTCAAACACCTGGGCCTGGCCAATACAAAATGCGACCTTTTGGTGAAAGTAAAGGTGGCGTAATATCTGCGTCAAAAAGAAAAACTGATGTTGATTGGGCTATATATAGAGCTTCAAGTATTCCTGGTCCGCAGGATTACCCAGCACCAGATTTGGGCTTAACACGGGGTTTGTTTGGTAAAATAAGTGAATCAAAACCAAAAACGCATTTAGAGTGGATCATTTACAATGCAAAACAGACCCCTGCTCCGGGAGAACATAGAGTACCAAGGTTGTTTGATAATGAAAAAGAGAGATGGAACCCTATAAAGTTAGTGGGGTCGACGTTAAAGAAGAATAACTTGACGAAGTCGGCTCCAACGCTACGAAAAATTGATTCCGTCTCGAACTCTGACTCTTCAAATGAGAAAGATCAAAAAAACGAAAGTTAAAAAAAAATGTCTTATTTGTACGTATCTAAATACTATATATGATTTTGGCTTTTCTTGTGCCCTACTATTTGCGTTGCATGGCATTTCTAATTGCGGGATTATTTTGTGAAAATTTAGTTTCCATCAACTCTAAGGTTTTGGCCAATATAGGCGGAGGCTTGAATTGTCTTACCGTTAATACCTGATGTTCATGCGACTTTCCTCGTGTAGATTTATTTTTGTTTACCTTCGCCTTTTTCATATTTCTTGATTGCTTGCTAGATTTCTTTGTACAATTATAGCCCAAAATTTCCCCAGATGCCCATGGAGGCTGTATACGTGTTGGAGGGGGAACAGATCGTGGAGGAAAACCCATGCTATCCCTTTTGACTGCGTCATCTAATAAATCAAATGTTAGTAAACTCTTATCCTTAGGAGCAGTATAATCGGACCACTCTGCCTCTATCTTGCCTTTTGCAGTTACTTTGGGTAACTTAGGTGACGCTGAAATTTGAAAAAGTGGTTTGTCTTTATTTCGCGTCTGTTGAATACGCTTCATGGCTTTGTGATGTCTTTCTTCGTACATATGCGTTATATTGCTTAATCTATATTTAGTTTCACTGCCATCAGGGTTAGACTTAGACACCAGCCTGTCATAAACAGTTCTTGGGATTTTATATACCAAGCAGTTTGTGTGAGCAATAATGGTGACTTGCTGCTTTTTACCTTTTAGAAACTCCATTTGCCCAAAAAATGTGCCTTTATTCTTTAAAGCGACACAATGCTTTTCCCCATTACGAGTTTCATAAACGGAAACCTCACCTTTCACCAATAGTCTTAACTCTCTAACTTCATCTCCTTGCTTTTCTATAACGCTGCCTCTAGAATATTCTTCCTCCACGATTCCATACGCCAAATTAACTAAACGATTATGTTTCCACTTGTTAAAAAAATAAGATTCTTGTTTCAGGAAAGTTACACGTTTATCGATAGTTGCCTCTGCTTTATGTAGTTGGGCCAAGTGAGCGAGGTATGTGTTCTTGGGAACAAGTAAAATTTCGCTTGCCATTGATGCTATCGCAGATGCGCTTCGCTTCGGTCTTTTCGACATTAAAGCAATTCCACCAAAGCCATTGCCGACATGTATTTGTGCTACTATCTTCCCCATACGTTTACGTGGATCATAATCTCTCCACGAGTGGTGATCGAAGAACGAATGTGTCTCAATTGCGCGTTGGTGATTCTCTGTCAACATAATATCAACTTGTCCCGAAAGCAATAACATATAGTATAATCCATGCTGTGACTGATAGAATACTGGCTCGCCCTCTGAATATACCCTATACTTGGATTCTGATAAAATTGCACGCACTGATTTTTTGGATACCTTTTCTAGGCTCTTCCAACATAGCTGCAAAATCCACTCTTGTAGAGTTTCGTAATCTTTAGTTGACATGCAGTCTTTCTCATTATATTTAGAGTTTAAAATAAAACGAGATTTTTTTGTTAGATCTCCAAATTTTACATAAGCCAAGTATTCTAGCCACTTGTGAAACGCAGATCCTTCAATGCTCAAGCGTATATGACCGATGCCTTTTTTCAAAATTGCACGGTGTTTGTCTGGTATATCAAGGAGGTCTCGTGTGTTTGAAGGCATATTCCCAGTCGACGCGCGCCGAGTCAACAGGTTTCTTTTACTCTCGTGCTTGCTAAACGATGGCGGCACCATGGACCTTCGCCTGCCAAACCCTTTGGGTGATGCAGCTTTATTTGCCATTTTCACCAGCTGGTAGCTCTGGCTTTACCACAAATCAGTTGTTTCGGTTGAGAAGAGAGACTAACGGATTCACATTTGCATACTGATATCACCAGGGTAACAGATAAAAAAAAGCCTGGAGATGAGGGAGAAATTATTACTATTATTACTACTAGCTATGCTATTGTTTCTTTTTTTTTTTTTCTTCCTTCCCGTCATCGTCGTCCTCTCTTTTTCTTTTGATTATTTTTTGTTTATGTTTTTATTTTGTTGCGCGAAAATAAATTACAGTAATAAAATAAATAAAAAAAAAAAATGATGCTTTCTTTTTTTTGATTTTTCTTCTATTAATTAGACTATAATCCCCTCCTTGGGATGCGCCCAAGCACGAGGAGCAGTTTTGTTTTGGGTAGTCTAAGGGCAATACATATAGGATACCAATCGCGTTTTCAATCACATTTACGAATTACACAAATGTCCTCGTCGTAGCAAAATGGCTAGAATGGAAGGCCAATGCTGTTGTATGTATCGGATATAATATTCGCAGTGTTGATTGTATCGGATATATTCGCCGGATATATTCGCAAGATAGGGAAACCGGTGAAAAAACGCCATAGCAATCAATACGTCATCATGCACCATGAAATAGTCGTATCCTCATAATAGCTAGCACTGGCACTAAACGTTTTGCTTTTATTAATAATACAAAATTAATTTTATCATCATCATCTACTATTTATTATTGATTATCAACATCATTAGGTATATGATAATACAGTGTGATGTGGCTTCAACTGGCAAGTAGATTCGCCTGTGTGGCAAACGCAACTTGCATTCTTACACCAAATTGAATACTGCATAGACACGTTTCATTAATATCAAACTCATATGCGTTTGCGATATAAAGGGGAGGCAACGAAGTGACAGATATGTCGACTTATGTAAAACGGGGTGGTAGATATTACAATGTAAATCGAAAAGTAGAGTTTGAGACCGAGTTTAGAGAGACAAATCAGGGTCTTCGGGTGAAGGCCAGGGAGTTGGGTCGTAAAATGCGGAAGGCAAGATGTGTGTCGGTCTTGACTGGTGCTGGTATATCGACATCTGCTGGTGTAAGAGACATGCGAACTGGCATTTCAACCATGGTCCGATGTGGTCCAGGTACGAACGCGCCGCTGCTTGCAAAGAAACTACTCAACCGTAGAAGCGTTCAACACAAACAACGCGTATATGGTAAACACTTAGCACTTGCAGCTGACATGCAGATGCAGAAATACTATAAGGTAGACACATCGTATGCACAACCAACTTTAACGCATATGTCTTTAGTGTCTTTGTTTACGAGGGATCTAATTAGAAATGTGATAACAACTAATATAGATGGTTTGCATCGCAAAAGTGGCTTTCCAAACGCGTACGTAGTCGAGCTACAAGGAGATCCATATATAGAAAGATGCACACGTTGTGGTCATATATTTGTCCGCGATTTTCATGTCGCGGAAACTTTAGGTAGTAAATTCAAACGACCCAAAGGTTCGCATCTCACAGGCAGAAAATGCAGAATGGAAGATTGTGCGAAGGGGATGCTGGAAGATCTTCTTGTCAATGAGGGTGAAGCTATCGCACCGGAAGTTTTCTCGGACGCATCCAGTATGGTCCTTGAGTCAGATTTAGTAATATGCATTGGTTCTTCTTTACGAGAACAACCGCTACGTGCTCTGTTAAAAAAAGCTCGCCAATCTCCTGGTACTGAAATTGTCATTGTAAATTTGATGCGAACTCCTTTAGATCACTTGGCAGATTTGAGAATATTTGGCGATTCAGATGAAGTTATAAGTTTGCTATTGCAAGAGCAAAGTCCTCCTCTGAATCAACCTTCTTTTCAGATTACCAGAAATATTAGGGTTGGGAATACGTATGTTAAACCGCAGGCTGGAATGTTTGCTGCTCCCGATCTGAATGTTCCATTACATCCACATGCTGATTTGTATTGCGAAGTCATGGATCAAGACGGTGTGATCATTTCGTGTGTGGAACAATTAGAGGTGGACTTACCGCGCGAATACGCTGCCTACGGGCCAGCGCATTGCATAGTAGGGGTAGGCGAAAAGGATTTGCGCCAGGAAAAAAACAGTGGCACTGTTGCTTATCGAATTGAACCTGCCCTTTATGATGGTAATGTTGGTATTAAACTGCAATTAAGGCCAAGGTTTGGTGAACCACCAATATTTTTTTCGCATCACATTTTGTTAAATGAAAGTGGTTCTTTCCGCACATATAAGTTAGTTTACGATGTCTACAGCGGTAATTGGTCAAAGCCTGAGCTGATCGAAGCTAGTCATTCACGATTTTCCCTTTCAAGAATGTCAAGTGCTGGGGCTGGCAGTGAATCATTACCATCGTTACATGCGACCACTAGTGAAGGGAGAGGCTCGTCATCGGAATCGTATGTAACTTCACGGGGTGGGTTATATTCGGCTCCCATGGGCCCGCCCATTACACCTATCAAAACTCCTCCCATTGGTAGGACTGAAAGCGCTAGTAGTTTTGAGCATAAACTACATTCAAGAGGCAGTTTTGCTCCACCGGCGAGCAGTGGAAGTCTGAACTTCAATGAAGATCAATGGCCACCTGTTCGCCCATTTTCTGGTCAAACAAATCTATATTCAAGAAGTGCTTTGTCGTCCGGTGGGTCATCATTTGTCACACGGCCATTGACAGGAATAAGACCGATGACTGGTGTTTCTGTGCCTATGTCGAGGGAAGATATTGAGACTTTGAACAGGCCTTTGACAGGAACTGAAGACCTAAAAGATAGTACTGCATATCTGCAAGCAGAAAAGTCTTCGGCGCAAAATGAGGTTAGCTCATCAGGAAATAAACAAGGACCCAAAGAGAAGGCGTTCAAGCGTGTACGTTCTCCCAATCCATCTTTCAAAATGCATGACAAAGGAAAATATAAAAATTGAAACGAGGCGTAAAGTGATGTGACATGAAGGTATGCCTTCATGTACCGTGTGTATATAATCTTTTTAATAGTTGTAAATATCATTTTGAAAGAGAAAAATAAGCTGCTCTTAAAATATAATTTAATATTCTTCCAGATGGCGTACTAAACGCGCCCCAAAAGGCTTTCCTTTGACGGTCAGACACATTTAAGGTTTTTCGACTATCGTTTGATCTGTTAAATGGAAGCCTAAATATGCAACCAAATCTTTGTCGAAGGTCAAAAAAACTCTTCGTACCATTATTTAGTATCTATACTGTAAGAAACAACCAGTTAAACGTAATGAAAATGTCGCAAAGGAGCTATATGTGTACTTTACATCGTGCAAAATTCACAATTACGCTGTTTCTACATATTTTTAGCATGGTCACACCATTGGCCAAACGGAATATTTTCGAAACACTTTTTATCGCAAATTTACCAATGGGGCATGTAATTGGGATGTCTACAGAATATATTAAGACAATTCCACAGCAATTTGACTCCAAAAAATGTTTGGTTTCTGGACTACTTTTTTTTCTACAGAACTTCGAAGATTATTGCTTAACCCTATACGGAAACCTATTTGCCCTATATGTACATTGCATTTACACTTGAAAGCAATTTGAAATTTTGAGTTTTACAAAAAGATATTTTTACGAGTTTCAGGATTAATTTGATGCTAAAGAAAATTTTATTCTCTATCACAAACCTTTACATGATGAAACCAGAAAGACTGCGAAAGCACGCATTCTGAATGTGATTTTGATATATAATTTATATTTATGCTGGGTATGATCTATAATTTACGAGACTTGTGAGCATATAGTGTTTGAATGTGAAGTGGATTAGTTCCTTTTTTTTTTTTGATACTTAACTCTTAATTAACTTAAAAGAAATTAAACCTCTTCACATTCAAATACTAGAGACGCTTCGTAACACTACTACCTAACAGTCGAGAAGAAGGAACTTTGCGTGTGAGAGCGGTCCGTGACCTTCCTTTTAAAATTAAATTTTTTTTTTTTTTTTTATCACAAATTAAAAAAAAAAATTTATTATACTAATTAAATAATTTTTATTTTTAAAATAAGTACTTAAAAGCTTTTAAAAAAAGACCGAACTCCCCTAAAAAAACAAACTCTCTT
>LT658850.1:0-12918 GCA_900128575.1 Stramenopiles sp. TOSAG41-1 | reverse complement strand
TTATAATATATATATATAATAATATATTATTATTATTTAATAATAAAATAATAATAGGTAGTATATACTACTACAGGTATAAGATAAACAAGGAGCTGTAGTAGTAAAGTACACATCATCACCCATCATCACATCATCACTGCATGCAGCAAGGATGATTATGACATGATTATGATCTACATGTCACCTTCACACTTGAATATGACTGAGATTGCGTGAATTGTATTTTCCAGCAAATCCGGCATGGGAAAAGCAAAAAGAAGAAAAAATGCGAAGACAGCGACTGAAATCCATTCGCAAGAGACAGTTGGCGCAATGTACCATTCACATGGTCATGAGGATGATTCCCAGGAAGCTGCGAAACAGCGAGCTCGAGACGAACTATTGAGTTCCGAGATCGCATGCTTCATATTTTTGAAAAATAAGGAAGAAGAAGATACTTCTTTGCAGTTGCCCGTGTGGTTAGTAGAAACGCGATTTAAAAAAAACTGGGTGTTTTATTATTCATCATCGATTGATTCAAAATTTTTGTGGAGTAAGGGGACTACCAAACCGAATAACCTAAAAAAGCTGGCTACATTGAAAGGGGATGTTAATGCTCTGGCTGGTAGCCAGGAAAACTATGCTATACAAGTTCGATCTGACTTGATCAATTGTACATCAAATCTATTTTCAGAGCAAAGTAAAGGGAAAATGGGACGTATACATAATGCAATTATTGTTTTGGACTCTGCAGATGATGTTGTACCAATTTTGCGAACTTTCTTCATAGATTCATTACCTAGTATAAAAAGATTAATGTTACACTCCGTTTCCTATATCCTTGAACACGATGATAGTACCAGCATTGTTAAGAAAGGCTTGATTCGAAAAGCATTGAAGTATTTCAGTTCGAATATTGCCTTATCAAATGCAATATTTGTGTTGTCAAATGAGGAAGTTTTCAAGCGGCGTAATGTTGACTACGAACTTAAACAATTGGTAGCCCTAAATGATCGCTGCTCCGCAAAGTTTATCTTGACCAAGCATTTCAAAAATACGACAAAAGAAAATAAGAAAATTAAGGCAAGGTCGGATTTCGAATATTATGCATACTCGAGGTGGATCGCGACGCAAGTAATGCCTTCGGTAGAATATTTCAAGTATGGAATTCACGGGAAAAACCGCGAGAGTACAAACCCCGATAGAAATTTTACAGCCATCGATCCTTTGGATCTTCCTGTTCAATGCTGTGAGCAGAGACGAATTATACTCTACAACTCTTTAGATATGGTAAAATTTTCAACATGGCTCGATAACTTGTTCAAGGAAAATCCTAACTTACTGAGAGTTAAGGGCCATGTAGCTTTCCAGGGTTCTGGCGAGAAATACATCGTGCAAGGTGTGTCGGGTTTTTGGGGTTGTGAAGCGCGCCAAAACTTCCGTAACGAGAGGAGAAAATGTAGATTGGTATTCATCGCAACACAGTTTAATTCAATAGAAGCGGACATGAAAAAGTCATTGGAAGCATGCATTGCAAATATGTCTTCCATCGAGAAGCTTTATTGGTTCTATGAGTCAGAAACTTATTTGGCATGTTTAATCATGTTCTCTCTCACTTTACTCTGGTTATTTGTCCTATTGCTCAGTATCGATCAAGGATACATTGATTCCCGGTACATGGATATACGTGAATGGGGTAAAACAGGTTGGGGTGGTCCATGACTCGCGTGCAAAGTAAATTTGCCATCATTAACGAAATGTGGTCGAAGAATATGATCTGGTATGAGCTGAAAATGATATTGAAAGGTACCTTGACCGCCTCGACGGCGTCGAAAGTGAAGAAGTTAAGGCCATTGATGGGAAGCGAAATACAACTCTCCTCTTGTGACCATACCACTGACATTCAAGCGTACCATTCTTCTTCCTATATATAACACTAACGACTTACAGATTATTATGTATAAAGTTAATATAAAATACTGCTAGCAGCAATACGGTAGTACTCTATGGATGAATAATATGATCGATCATTAATAGCGAGACTATTCTTCTTCAGTATAGTAGTAGTAGGTAGTAGTAGATGATGAGGAAGGAGGATCGATGATCAACAACAACAACGACGTCGGCTAAGTAGTTGCAAGGACAGGATGATGGGATAGATGAAGCATGGCATGACATTTCACCTATCACTCCAGCACCTTTGCCACACACGAATTTTGCTTGAAAATAGCAGGAAGGAGTAGCCTCTATTTCTGCAACCCCATCTTCACATATCGCGTTTGAATCACCCAGACAGCACGAACCATGGCAGCCGTGGCAAAAGACTTTCCAAAGAAAAAGCAGGTTGTCAATAATTTCAAATATCGCGAAACAATATCAAAGAATTCTCCAGGCATACGGAAGTTACTTGGAGATATTGATGGCGAGCAGGCAATAGTAACAATAAAAATGCCCTCTTTCAACCACAATGATAACCAAGAGACCGAACTCCTACAATTGTTACGGCATGGAGATTTCGGTGAGGTGCTATTATCAAACGAGGAATATGAGATGTACCACGTAGGAAGCACTGGTACCACTAGCAGTTTTAAGTTTGTGGTTGAAGTAATATGCCCAGCTACCGAGTTTCACATTGAGAAGCATAGGGATAAAGAAATTGTTTTGGTGCGGGAGACGGCAGAAATGTACCGAGATATGACTACAATCTTTATTGAGAACCACAAGGATGAGCATAGGGAGCAAATACAGTGGTTGCTAAACATTCTTAATGGAACTAGCGAACAAGATTCCATATTTTTTAGAAATACCGACCAAGCTGATGGTTTCGTCCTATTGCCTAATATGCATTGGCGTAGTGGAAACACGGCGTCGCCGGCAATAGATAGCTTGGATTGCCTGGCAATTGTAAACACAATGGGGTTAAGAACCATACGAGACCTTACAGGGACGCATTTGCCACTATTACGAAATTTGAAAAATGAAGGGACAGCCGCAATCGCAGAAAAATATGGAGTTGCTGAGAATAAGTTGCGAATATACTTCCATTATCTGCCATCGTTTTACCATCTACACGTGCACTACACACACGTCAACAACACGTGTGGATGCAATATTGAGCGAGCCATTTTTCTAGATGATGTTATCGATATGTTAGAAACAAGCAGCAATGCAATGGAAGAGAAAACAATGACTTTTGGGTTATCGACGAATCACACTCTGTATGGATACGTTAAAACTTACACGAATTTACCATCGCCATTAAAACGCATGTCAAAAGGCATCAAGCACGCCAAAGATTCGTTGAAACTGGACCGTATGAAAAACTTGAAAAAACGCGATGGCAATGATGATGGTGATAAGCCGAGGAAAAAGTCTTCATTGGGTGCTGCTGTATCATCGAGTGCTGATAACGACGTACAGAAAAAGAAAATGCCCACTCTTTTGCCTTCGAGTATGAACACTGAAGATATTAAGAAAGTCTTGCCAAAACACTTACGTGGCATCGGAGGCAAAATCAGAAACGCTACAGATAGTTTAAAGCTTAACAAGACAAATTCTGTTAAACGCAGACCGGGGGCAGATAGTATATTTCAGACAGATAGCAGCAACAATAGAAAGTCAAAAATCATTAACTCTACGGACAGCCTTAAATTGCAAAGGAATAAAGATATCAAACGCCTGCATGCTGATGAAATTTTTAAAAAATGATTTTGGGATACGAATTAAAATGATCTGGGCATAAAACGTAAACAGCTAAAATTAGGAAAAAATATCAATGGCGTCTTCCTTCCATCATCACTATGCTAGAGGGACTCTATTATTACTCTTCTTCTTCTTCCTTAATCCTCACCTCCAAGGGAGTAACCATTAGACCATTTCCGCGATTGTGGGCCATGGTCTGGGGTAGAGCTTTCTTCGCCCATCCTACAAAAAACACTAATAGCCCCCTTTTTTCCTGACGATATTTTCGAATATGGTGTTTTTTTAGCTTTAAACTCCGCGTCTGATTCTAGATGCGGGTAAATATAGTATCTTCCAGCTGGTGCAGTAGGATTTGATTTTTTTATATCAGAGCAAGTCTTTGGAAACTTTAATTTTGATGGTATCAATGGCATACTTGTCAGCTTAATTTCCTTGATTTTATTTTTGTTAAACTTTGACATCTTTCCTATCCTTACTCTATATGGCATAAATGCTACTGGGGCCATGCTGAATTCTATAAATTTTCTATCAACAATTTCGAAACTTATCTTCGTTTTTGGATAATCTGTGGGACCATAATTTGCGTATCGATATCTATTTTCGCCTCCATATTTCCAGTCGTAAGAGTGTAGCGTAAAAGCAAAACTCCGCGATGTGCATACATCAGAAGATTTATACCTAACTTGTTTGCTGATATACATTGCACACGGTAAGCATGGTGTGCAGGGACCCCATATAAGGTTTTGGAAGTTCCATCTAGCTATAAACGCAATGTTACATTTTACTGGGGGCGGGAGAAATTTGTGGTCTGAAAAATACTTCCAGTAAAATGGTCGACATATTTTACAGATATCGCATTTTTCTCTCCTATCATCATTTGTGTTGTTTGCAAGATCCATCATTTTATTTATTATCAAGTTTCCAATAGAAGTCGCTTTTTTAAGTTGCAACTTCATGTGTTCGTTGTTGATGGCGTTAAGATTTATTCTGATGTCCACCTTGACTCCGCCTTTCAACATCGCAGCGCTTTCCTTTATAACTGCGACAACAGCTTCGGGAGGCGAGTCGGCTGAAAGCGTAGGATCTTTAAAAGGGACATCTCGATATACAGCCTCCTTGATTTTGGATGCTTTCGTAAAATCTTCTGCTCTGCCTTTCAGCCCTAGACGGGTTTTTGACTCTCGCTTTGGGCCAACCGTTGACCCTTCAAAAAGTTGGGAGGGACACTGCTGTCCTTTGGGGAAGCTACTGATAAAAGTATCCTTCCCACCACTGCAGTACTCCTTCGATTGAGCTACAAACTGGCATGTTTTATAATCTTTTCCATCGCACCAGCCACAACCTGGAACAGAGATGCATTTTTCACAATAAAATATTCGTTGGCATTTATTTTCGGCGAAAGCTGGCCCTATGAAGCTCAGAAGTAACAAACAAACAAAGTATGCACGCATAGACATCAGTGGCCCTAGATCATATACACGGGGCATAGTTGGTGACCAGCGCGCCAGACGCGTGCAATAGTCTCGAGTATTTGTCGCTCTACTAAACCTACCTTTTGTGTTGGTATGACTTAAAATTGCATGAAATGTGAACTTTTAAAGCAGAGCTGATCCAGTCTAAGCTACTGATTACAGCGTGAATGATGTCGATAAAAAAGAAGAAGAAGAAGAAGCGAAGATAAAGAGAGAATATAGAAGAAGAAGAAGACTGACTAAAATATAAATTAAAAAAAATAAGAAAAGAAGAGAGACAGCACACAAATTATTTTTTTTATTGTCTCCCACCACAGATGTTTCTTTCGTTCCCCCCTCTACTATATAGTAATAAGAGATTTTGCTTCCTTTTTTGATATACGGGCTCGCTGTTTCTATTTCACTCACTACAGTATTGTATTAGTAATAAGCAGTGCATTAATTATCGTAGTAGTGTAGTATTCTACATTGGGTTCTTGCTATGATAGTGTAGCTTATCACTTCGTAATAACCTTCAAGTATAAGAAGCAGCTGAAATTACAGTTAAATCACAATAAAACATAAATAATACGTGAGTCATCTACAATGATATTTCATACCAAATTGATGAGAGCGCTACAATTTACCAATATTTCTATGTATCGAAGTACTCTTTTTGGCATGAGTATTTGACAATGGGGGTCGAAGTCTCTGTAAAGCTACACCCAAAGGCCACTGGGCTCGAAGGATGTTGTCATGGCCTCCAATATCGAATGAAGTCGCAAAAAAAAATGTACATGCACTACTAAACATATTTAACATTGCTTCAACAATAATCGTTAGTGGGCGTCTGGCTTCGGCAAAAAAGCTTATGGATGAGTCTGTTCGCCCAGCTTTTTTCCATTTCAAATTAATCTTATTGTCTTTACTCGACACCAAAGATAAAGTTTGAAAATGCTGTGTAATTAATTGTACGGCCTCACGCTTTGGCACTAACCGATCGGCCAAGCCTGCTTCTTTACCAATACTACCAGCCAACTCAATTACTACAAAGGTACCAATTAATTTATGTGGTGGTGAGTTGGTTTTAATAAGATCCCAAAGCTTGCTTTCTAATTTTAAATACTTCGCCTCGTTCCAGTCACCCATTTCTCTCAGTTCCTTCATCGTAGAAATCAAGTCGGTTCGAAAAGACAGGAATACATCTTTTTGCGTCTCTGGATCATAGTATGCAATCTGTGATGAGCTACCACCACATGATAAAGTTCCAATAGCACCACTGGAAACTCTACCACCTGTGAATACCGGGATTGCCCCAGGCAGGGCATGTCTAGCTATGTAACGTACAGCAGCCAACTCTAGTTGAGCCTCGGCTGGCCCAGTGTATTGCAAAAACTCAGCTTTTGGAAAAGTCTCGTGAAGACACTTTTTAAAATATTTAACTTGTTCGGTCGTAACAGTTCCTTCGTCCAACGCTTTGCGCAGGCCGCCAGTTGCCCCGACAATAAGTGTAATACCACGTAAATCCACACCCGCTTCAATTTCTCGAAGAGCAGTCTGTAGTTTATGAACGAAGTTATGTTGGTTTTCACTGGATATGGATAAAACAAGCGTGGGTATTATACCACTTGGAATATAACAATCCTCATGGATGTATCCATCTTCGTGGTACGAGTACTTCGATAGCCGTGATGAGCCAGATCCGCAGTCAACGACATAAATGGGCCTGTCCATGGTAGGCAATTAACGGTGTTAACGTGACTAATCCTTTGTTAGGGATTTCGAGTAACAGTAGGACTTTGATTTTCTTCTTCTTCTTCTCTCTGCGCGCTGTTGTTGTTGTGTTACACCTTATTATAACCTCCAGCTCCTTATTATTATTATTATTATTATCCTAAATAATAATAATAATAATAAACGACGTAACCCCTTCTTCTTCTATATTTTCTTCTTCTTCTTTTCTTATTTTTTTTTTCTCGAAAAAAATCGCGTAATATAATCGACATCATTATTTTTACTTACTATATACTATACTACTCTAGTAATAATTTATTGTTATTATGATCGTATTAATAATATTGGTGTACAACAATGTATTGTTGTACCATATTTCTTATTTTATTGGGCCAATAATAAATAAAAAATACTAAAAATTATTTTCCATGCTGCTGCTGCTAAAAAAGGTAGTAAGTAGTGCTAGATAGTAGATGAGATTAATAGTAGTAAAAAAATGCTAGAGTACGGAATGTAAATGATGAAGATAATGATTCAAGAGAAGCTGTTTTAATCTATTATTTTAGTTAAATTATTATACGACAGCATAGTGTAGTGGTGGTTGCTCTTCTACAACAGCAGAGGTGACGCTCCTACTCCTGTTAAGCGCTAGAAGAAGATGATTGATGATGGTTAATGGTGTGATTTAGATAATAATAAAATACAATTACATATTGAATCAAGGGTTCGGATCAGGGTTGGTTGCCTCGAAAATACGTAAATAGCAAGTGTACGCAATGAGCTCACAATATTTTTCAAATTTTTACTCTCAAGCTTGTGCCTCGACTTTATTAGCGCCTTCTGCAGAATTAGCACGCTTCTTCTTCTTCTTTTTCTTTTTTGATGCACCTTCGGTACCCTCCTGAACAGCGGCTTCCGTGGTTTTAGTCTCTTCAGCGTTCACGTCGACCTGAGGTGCCGGTGGATTTGTCTCTTCTTTGGCGCTTTTACTCGCCGATTCCTCTGCTTTCGATGGTAGTTCATCATTGTTTTTGACCTGTTGGGCTTCATCTTGAGCTTCCTTTTCAGCAGCTTCAGCTTTGTCAGATTCTTCTTTCTCGAGTCTTTTTTTTTCAGCATCGGCCTTCGCTTTTTCTTCTGCTAACCTTTGTTCCTCTTTCCGTTTCTTTTCGTCTGCAAGCTCCTTCTCTTTCTTTAAGCGTTCCGCTTCAGCCCGTTTTCGCTCTTCCTCCTCTCTTTGCTTCTTTTCGGCAGCCTCTTTTGCTCTTTTTTCAGCAGCTTCCTTCTCTTTTTTTAAACGTTCAGCTTCCGCTCGTTTCCGCTCTTCTTCTTCACGCTGTTTCTTTTCTGCAAGCTCTTTCTCCTGTTTCATACGTTCGGCTTCCGCTCGCTGGCGCTCTTCTTCTTCCACACGTTTTTTCTCCGCCAATTCTTTTTCTTTTTTCAAACGTTCAGCTTCCGCCCGCTTGCGCTCTTCATCTTGACGTTTGGCTAGCGCAGCTGCCTCCGCGTCTATGTTATTCTCTGCAACGTTCTCGTTTGTACCTTGACTATTTTCAGTTTTGATGCCAATAATTGGCTGTTCGTCTGGCAACGCATCGTCTTTCGAGCACATGGAACCCATATTTTTATCAGTCTTTTCTTCGTCTTCGGTATCCAGTAGTGTCACCTACAACGATGATTTCTTTTCACGGTGTATGATATTCTGAGTATATATGTTGCTGTGTGTGATTGGGTTGGTCATCGTAATTGTCGTATCTTGCTTATTTTTAATTCATACTATTTATTATGGGGCGGCGGGGGGGTGGTGGTGGTGTACATAATTAATAATAATAATAATAGTAGTAGTGAGTGAATAATCATTTCTTTTTTTTTTTTTTGTGGTTGGATGGTGGTAGTAGCAGAGGAGTAGTGGTTTTTTTCGCATCATCATTCACAACATGCAGAGGCAGTATTATTATTATTAGTATTATGTGGCACAATGAAGAATGAAATTGCCTGATGATGATGACGAACATATTTTATTATATTAAATAATTATCCGAGATTTTTATTTTATTATAATTGAAATAAATAATAGTAGTATAAAATTTATAACAACATGAAAATAATTAGAAGGCGGAGCAAACGCTGCTAGCTCTGCTGTCTTGATGATGACAATACAAGCCAGAAGGCACAGCGTAGTATATAGAAGGAGAAGAATGCATTCTGAAAACGAAAATCTTATGATAGCTAGCTAGCTAGCACTAGCCAGTACAAAATGTACTACAATGTCTAGGCTATTGGAATTTCTTGTTTGGAATCCGCGAATCCGCCACAATTTCCTCCCGGGATGCTACACACACTTTTAACTTGTTGCGCTGTCTCGAAGGGTTGTGCTGAACAATACTACAATTATAATGTAAATTAAAATGGTTATTCTAATTCTTCTTTCTACTAGCACTACTTCAATTTTCTTCATACTTTTTTTTTTTTTGAGCAAAAATAATTAATAATACACTGCTGTATATATAATAAAAACTGAATTATTGTATTATGACTTATTTGATAGCACTAATAATATATGGTTTCAATGATGTGCATTGGTTCGTCGGTTCCGCCGCCTCTTCAATGTTTCTTCTCCTATAGCTCTGCTACTTATGGCCAATGTAATATACTACTCCTCCTCCTCCTCTCCCTTTCCTTCTCCTCCCTTCTTCTATTTTTTTGTGAGTACACACCTTAGTCCAAAGAATGATGCCATAGAGTGAACACAGAAACCGACGGGCCTTGCCATAACCACGACCACCTGTTGTACATTTCATACACTAGTAGCATGTCCTCACGATCCTTATTGTTGTCTACCCTAGCGTTACTGGTTGCGATAAGCACCTGTTCCGCGCAGTCCACCCCGACCAAACTCTGCGCCAACCCACTGTTCACGAAACCAGGTGAATATGGTGCTGATGCCTTAAGCCCTTTCGACTCTAAAGTTTTGACGCTACCTGGTATGGATAAACCAGCGGCATATCCATCTTCAGATGGTGGAACTTGCGCGTATTTCGTCGGCAACCCGTCTACGTGCTGTAGTGCAGAAACTTTGCAAGCTGTTATCAAGGCTTTCACCGATGCCGAGCAAGTAATCAAAACCGCTGAAGCAGAGATATCCAAGGACAAGAATCCTGTGGCTAACGCTGTCATGGCTTCGGTGGAAAGTATCGGCAAGATTATTTGCGATGCTGGAAGCAAAATACTGCCAGGGCTTGAAGATAAATGCAAGCAGTACAGTGATGTCGTGTCAAAGTACTCAAAAATTTTCACTCAGGACAGTTACGCTATTGTAGAAGCACAAACAAAGTGTGCTGAGGCAGTTACAGCCTACGCAGAAGGCTTGGTGTGCTTTGCATGCACTGTTAATTTCAAAGACTATGTGGATTTGGAGAAGAAAGTTATAAAGATCTCGAAAAAAACATGCGATGGTATTTACGATCAGTGTGAGACCGCGGTACAAAAGAGTGTTACACAATTGTTACAGCATGTCGAAGATTTTGTTAACGAGGTTGTGAAAGTTTTTAGCGGTACAGCTGCATCCGGGTTCCCAAAAGTATCAGATTTTCCAGACATGTGTGGTGGCACACTCTCAAAACCTGGTGACTGCAAAGCTTTCGTCTGTGATGTAATGTTGGATGGTTTTGCTACATCTCAATGGCTAAACTGGAGTCGATTGAAGCCTCCTGCAAACGTATTGAATGGCAACCGTCGTTTAATATCAGACTCGAAAAATGTTGTTATGAACTTGAAAACGGAAGGCGACGTTGCAACGTTTGTCCACATGCATTTGAGCACACAACATAGACGTCTCGCAGAGCATTATACAAAGCAGTATAATGATATGTACAATGCTAAGGCTGCGTCGAAACATAATGAATATGTTGATGGTGGGTATGATGCCTACACAGTTGGCTGCGCCAACTCAGGTGTGGATTGTGGAGGGTTGCCAACCTGGGCAGTCATTCTCGCTATTCTTGGAGGGGCACTTATTATTATCGCCACAGGATTTGTCGTCATAAGGCGATTCAGGAAAGGGGGATCTGGTACAAGCTTGTTGGGCAGTGGCCAAGGTGGATCATATAGTGCTATATGATGGGAATGAATGTGTTTGTACGATGACGATGTGCGTATAATAATGATGATGAACAAGAAGAAAAAAATAAAAAAAAAATAATAAGAAGAAGATGTTATATATTATATCATCAACAATCATCATCATCATCATCATCATCGTTATTTATCACTACTACTACTATTTCAACTATCATCTGCGCCTATACTACTCAATTGATCCGAATAATAATTTTCTTTTTTTTTTTATTATATTATTATTACAACTCTGTAGTACTGTACTTCTTTGCTGCTGCTATGAATTTTTATTTTTAAGTACCATAGCTAGTATTTTCGTGAAACAACAACAGTTTATTAAAAGTTGTTTCTTATATCATCATAATAAATTTGAAAGAAAGCTAATAAAGCCTCCATTGTGTTATTTGTGTTTGTTTGATCTCTTCTCCACCATATTACTGTACTAATTATTAATAGAGTTAAAGTATTTGAAATTATTTATTTCTCTCTACACTAATAATACTTGATAAACTAAAAATTATTCATCAATCAATTACAATCATCATAATAATAATAGTCTAAGTCGTCGCGTCTGATAATAAATAATAAATAGTAGTCTAATAATTTATTTAAGATGGAACGAAAGCGCTGGGAGGATATTTAAGGGTCTTTTTAAGAATTCCAACTCATACTAAAATCTTAGACAAAAATATTTTTTTCCCTATACCTGCGATCGCTACTCTCCTTTCAACGGCGTAAAATAGGACTGGTGAGGTCGGTGCCGTTGTCCGAAATGCCAGATTCCGTTGTTCGGAAGAAATTGACCAAAGTCTATATTATATTGTACTTGTATTATTATTTTATACCTATATGAAGGCAACCTGGTGCCCGCTCTGCCCAGTTTTGGTGGCAAAGTATTTTTCTACGTTTATTTTATACTTATTAATTTACTTGTTTCCTATGTACCAATAGTGATCCCATAGTTATTGTCTTCCCTTGCGCGAAACCGTGCACGAGTCGCTAAAACGGGGCGCGCAAATGAGTAACGTCGAAGGTTTTCCAAATATTATATTTTTATTTTGCCCTGAAGTCCCGTTAACGCGAGCCTGACATATTGATCATATTTTGCGTACAGAATATGCGAACAGTCTATTTATGGCTTTCCGTATATCTTANAGTGAACTGTCGTAACAAACAGCGTAGAACGCGTTCGCACAACAGACTTTTCAAGCCCAGGTTCAACACCAGGTGGAGAGGGCTCATAGAACAGGAAAGTATTCATAAGTGCTGTTCCGTTGGAAATAATTTGTGGTTTATGAGTGTAATTAAAAAAGTTCTAGTAAATTAACATTTATTTATACAAGTCATAAAACTTAAACGGACATAAACTATATATATTTTGCAGCAAGCTGCAAATGGAGATCGCCATCCNGAGTGTTGAAACTGAGATTTCCACATATCTATCCCTAAAAGGAAAAAAGTTCGTGCCCAAAATGCATCCCCCAAATTTGCGTATTTGGAGATATTGCTTGGTATGACATNCAAGGACCTTATGGGGAAAGAAGCTGCGCCAGCATTTGGTTCTGTGACGCACGAAACGAACAGAAAGTTGGTTTTTGTGAAAATCAGGAGAGAATTCAGCCCTGATTTCACGATCGCAATCTGCTTTGTCGTTTCTTGTGTCACAGAGGTCAAACCCCGGCGCAGTTTTTTTCCCCACAAGGTCCTTGAATGTCGGCTCCATCCATGGCTCCTGCAGGAGCNTCTACAGGGGCGCGTTTGGGAACCAAAGTTTCTTGATTTTTTGCCGGAAGTGAGCAGTTTGGGCCACCGGAGCTCTGGATCCACGGTCATTCTTATCAATTATTATCGTCATTTTAACCCTGATGCTAACTCTATAATTTCCGCCGTTTCCTTAAAAATGCAAATTTGACTTTCGTTCCTTCTTAAA
>LT658849.1:0-12956 GCA_900128575.1 Stramenopiles sp. TOSAG41-1 | reverse complement strand
ACCCATATTGAAAACATAGCTGATACAGGAAAAGCCCACTTCTATACCAGTTTTGTTTGCCGCCTGTTCTTTTAAAAGTTACTGTATCTACCGCAACATCGTAGTCATGTATTAGTGCCTTCAACGTGTCCTCGCCGTTATCAATAGCAAACTTATCTAGGTGGGACATCGTTGATATGTGCGCTCGTACGTGAAACTGTTCAAGCTGATAAAAACGNAGTTTAGAGGCTCTATCCACCTCGTCGTCCATTGTTTTGATAAGTTCTTGAGCTTCTTCATTAATCTTCTTCATTTTTCCAACCATTATATCCAAACCTTCTTCAAGATGTGCCGGGGAAGGACCTGGATATGTCGAACGCCCCTCCCTCATTTCCTTTGGAGCATATTTTCCCAGCATGCCAATTTTTTTGGACATCTCATTAGCAGCCGCTGCTGAGGCCCAGTAATTTTTTGTTAATTTTGAAAGACAGCAACCCATAATTCAATCGTGTGTTTGACAGCTCTAGGTTTATACTGCGCTGCGGGACATTTTTGCGGGTCTAATTGACAAAAATAGGTCTTGGTCGCCGCAACGTTGTTTTTCTTTTTTTGTTCCTTCTTTTGTATTCTTGGAATATTATCCCCTTGTGGTTCCTAGGTCAATGAGACGATGAGCAAGGTGAGTTGATCAACTGTCCTTGCTATTTATTATTCATCTCTCATGATGATGAATTAATATAATAATTATTAATAATAATAAAATAATTATAATAATAATAAATAATAAAATTATTAATAAATAATTAAATAATAATATAAATAAAATTTTATATTATTAATTGAAATAATTTCATTATATTTTTTACTTGAATTTTTTATACAGGTAATAAAATAAAAAAATAATATACTAGGGCTAGTGCTACTTGCTAGCAACCGTATTTATTTATTTTTGAATAGGAGTGAGACCAAGAGTATGGAAGTCGTACTTGTGAGAACATCCCTGCTGTGTCCAGCGTGAATCCATGCTAGTGCCCAAGCTAGGCATTGGGAGGGAGACCAAGAGTATGGAAGTCGTACTCGTGAGAACATCCCTGCTGTGTCCAGCGTGANTCCATGCTAGTGCCCATGCTAGGCATTGGGAGGGAGACCAAGAGTATGGAAGTCGTACTCGTGAGAACATCCCTGCTGTGTCCAGCGTGANTCCATGCTAGTGCCCATGCTAGGCATTGGGAGGGAGACCAAGAGTATGGAAGTCGTACTCGTGAGAACATCCCTGCTGTGTCCAGCGTGANTCCATGCTAGTGCCCAAGCTAGGCATTGGGAGGGAGACCAAGAGTATGGAAGTCGTACTTGTGAAAACATCCCTGCTGTGTCCAGGTGGTGTTTGCGACGATCGAAGGAAAAAAGTTACTGTCGTCATCAAAACACAAGGCCCGGGATGGTCATAGTGTGCAGGCCATTTTTTGAGTTTCCAAGGTGCGAAAGGTGAAGTAGCATGGGAACATCATCAGTAGACTTTGACAAGCATTGAATTCAGCAGTCTTTCTCCCTTTGTGGTTTCAGCTGAGAGGCCATAAGTTTGTTCGACGAAACTTCTTGTGGTATGCCCATGCTAGACCGATGCTAGGAGATGTGTGCTACTACTGCAACAATCAACAATAATCTTTGTTTTGTCCTCCAACAACAATAATAATACATTATAATTACAAAGAAGAAAGTTGTGGCTTTGCTGTGCGTGTGTGGTGGGCAAATCTATACTGGCCCACGACGAAACCCACAAAACGTAACCAAACAAACTCAAACACTTGTAGAAAGAAAAGAAAACGTCATTTTCAACAGTTTAGTAAAGCAAATCAGCATGAGTTCAAACAACAACATCCAGCAAACGTTTTCGCTAGCGTCACCGTGCACCGTCGACGAAGCAACCGTGTCCAATGCTGTCTTCAAGACCGGAAATAGATTCTTCGTAAACGTCAACAATAAGTTTCTTGGAACTTTCGATGACGAACGTAGTGCCAAAGCAAAAGCTTTGTCTTACTCGGAGGAGAGATGTCTGAGCATTAAACGGGCTGTATTGCAGTACTAAGTATTTTAGAGGTTGAAACTCTTGCGACTCCTGACGTGGATATGTATTGCTGCAAAGGCAGTCGAACGTGTGTCGATCTTCTAGAAGACGTGTATATAAAAAGAAAAAGAATACAAGAGTGTGTTGTATAATATACGAATATTTTATGTGTTTTATACAAATTCTTTTTAAAAGATAGTAGGTATTATGACGTGTTTATGTTGTATCCATGCCTGTTTGAGCGTCCGCAGGTGTCAAAGTGTCAGCGGTCAAAGACGCCCCGTTTGCTAAGATACGATATCCTTCGAGACGGATATCCACAGTCAGACCAAATTCAAGGATGGGCAAACCCCTTCACGCGACTAATGGTGCCATCACACTCCCCCATGAACAAGGTATCTAACTTCTTATTATACATTGCACAAATACAACTACTTTCCACCTCGATGGTAGCACTCGCGTCACTCCCTCTATTTGCCATGTTGTACACATTTACTACCTCTGCCCCTTCATCTTTGCCAGTATCCGTTGGACAAACTAGATACGTTGTATTCTCAATTAAGTGAAATGTACATTTATTTTCATTAGTTTTCAAGCACGGGATGGACTTCAATGGTTTGCCAATATTTCGAGTGTCCCATAGTCTTATGACACTGCCAGACTTTTCGCTGTCAAAGTTGACCCTAGTCAATAAGTGACGGCCATCACCTACAAACGCCACATCGCTCAGATCCCCGCAACCAACATTCGCCTGATTATTGCAAAATTGGGGCCTGTCAAGCTTCGTGCCTGCCTTCAATTTCCATATTTGCAACCCACCACGAGATGTTACGCCGGCAACTAAATTTCCAGAAATGCAATCATAACACGATGATGTAATGCCGATCCGACGACCGTTTTCGTCTCGTGCTTTGACGACTTGGTTGCACACCAAAGCATCGAAATGTTTCGTACCATTTAAATTCCAGGTTCTCAAACTGCCATCCAGGGACGAAGTCAACAAAACCTCGCGGTCGCGCGGGTGCCAGGATATACCCGTTACTACAGAAATATGCCCTTTAGTTTTAGACATGTCTGCCAGATATGGATCGCCACGTATAAAGGAAACAACTTTCCGACAAACCCGATCGTATATGCTCGGGGTCGGTGAGACACAGGCCACTGCGAAGTTTGTGCAATTATTATTGTACTTGACAGACCAAACGGCTGTCCCAGGCTCGGGGGTGATTTCACGCACTGGAGAAAGGAAATTTTTTCCATTTCTATTTTGGGACTTGTTCAATTCAAACTGCTCTACCTTGCAGTTGTGCCCTCCCGCAATCATTAGATGGCCGTTTCTATCAACGTCAAAAGTAAGAATACTTTTATCCGCGTGATATATATTTTCTATGGAATTATATTTTTTTCTAGACGGTTGAAAATTGGAAATAGACTGCGACGATGACGAGGAACCATTTGAAGATAGTGATGTTTCCATTATACTGGCTGCTTTCTTTGGAGATTTTGCTACTATGCCTTTAACATTTGATTCCTTCAGGCGTTTGGCATGTTGTCCAAGTGGAAAGTTCACTCCAACGCTATTGCTGAAAGAAGCTTTACGCTTATGCGCGTTGCTATCGGTCAGGGCAGCGTCATGTCGCTCCACCACATCTTCACTCGCGTTTATATCTGCCTCGCTGTCCTCTGAACTACTACCATCGCCAATAAACTCCATAGTCGGTGTTGGTCTATCAGTCAATGCCCTCGTCGGAGACTTCCTTCGGGCTTCAACGGTGACTCATCCGCTCACTGATTCATATCTTCTTCTTCATTATTATATTATCATCATAAAATATAATAAAACTTTATTATTACTACTAGCTACTACTACTACTAAATAATATTCATTACTACTACATATTGCCACCACTAATTATTAGTCTCATAATAATTATTTTTTATTATTATAATATTATTATTATTAAGAAATTATTGTTATTGTTGTTGAAAAAAATAATTATAAAAATAGGAAAATAAATAATAATAATTATTATTTTTAATTATTTAAGATGCTTGGCCGCCGTTGACACCTTTTTAAGGAAATTGCCTAAATATTAGGCCTATTTGTCCAGCAACCAAAATTAGTCGTCCCCCCCCATTTGAAGAAGAAACCACTACTCAGAGAACATACATGATGCTTGCCTTCAACGCGATGAACATTTCACATATCAAAAAACCTGTCCTCGCCAAATGCCACATCAAATACCTCATCGTATTCTTCACAAAAATGCACCTCCAATCCTTCTTTAACATATTCAGGTAGCTCATCGAAATCTTTCTTGTTTTCCTGAGGTAGAATAAGACACGAAATTCCCGCACGTCGCGCAGCTATTGTTTTCTCCTTGATGCCACCAACTGGTAACACTTTTCCGGTTAAAGAGATTTCTCCTGTCATTGCTAAATCGTCTCGGACAGGGCGATTTAGAGCTAACGAAATCAGTGCCGTTGTCATTGTAATGCCAGCAGATGGACCATCCTTCTTGATTGCTCCCTCCGGCACATGTAAGTGAATTTTGTTGTTTTCATAAAAATCACTTGAAGAATCCCATTTTTGGAGCTTTCGCCTCGCAACAGTCATAGCAATATTGGAACTTTCGGTCATTACTTCTCCAAGCTGTCCCGTAAGATTCAAACTTACATCACTACCCTTCGGCTTCTTCTTCTTATCTTCACTCTTAATGCCCACAGTCTCTATATACAGGGCTGATCCTCCCATTGCAGTATATGCTAAACCCATAACAACTCCCGGTGGTGTGCCATCTTCGTACATGCGGTCGCTGGTGAAAGGGGGTTTACCCAATAAGTCGGACATCTTCTCCTCCGAAATACTCCAGTTTGGATCGTCTGCAGATGGTGCTTCCTTTACAATTTGGTAGGCAAGTTTTCGGTAGATTTTCTCTACCTTTTTCTCTAGATTTCGTACACCTGCCTCCCGACAGTACCACCGTATCAACGCCTCGGTAGTTTCTCGTTCCATCGCCAGGGAAGTAGGAACGCCTTCTCCACCTTCTTCTAAGCCTACCTCTTTGCGAGCCTTTGGCTCAAGATATTGTTCACATATTTTGACTTTTTCTGGTAAGTCATAACCTGATAGTGTAATGACTTCCATTCGATCCAATAAGGGCCCTGGTATTGTATCCAAAGTGTTCGATGTACACACGAATAAAGCTTGTGACAAATCTAGAGGAACATCCAAATAATGGTCGATGAAACTACTGTTCTGACTTGGATCTAGCAATTCCAATAGTGCTGAGGCAGGATCCCCAGAATGGCCGCGGCCAAGTTTATCAATTTCGTCGATAAGAATCAACGGATTAAAACACCCAGCCTGCTTCAGGCCCTGAACAATCTTACCAGGCATCGCGCCTATGTATGTTCTTCTATGCCCTTTAATTTCTGCAACGTCAGACAGGCCACCAACACTGAAGCGGTAATACTCTCGATTTAATGCGCGAGCAATTGATTTACCAATACTAGTCTTCCCAACGCCTGGAGGTCCATTCAAGCATAATATTTTGCCTTGCACAGTACCTTTCAGTTTACCTACAGCAATAAATTCCAAAACGCGATCTTTCGCGTCGTCCATGCCATAATGGTCTTCATCCAATACAACTTTGGCACTATCGATATCAAAATTTTCATCCGTCAGCTTACCCCACGGGATGGAAGTCAACCAATCCAGATAATTTCTAGTAACATTGAACTCAGCTGAATTTTTCTCCAGACTTTCAAATTTTTCAAGCTCTTCGTCTATTACATCTTTAGCAGACTCGGGGACAACTAAGCCCTCCAAGCGGTCTGTAAACTTCTTTGTAACCGCTTCTTTATCGTCTTTAGTAATGCCTAACTCTTTCTGGATCACTTTCAACTGCTCCTTCAAGAAATATTCTCGTTGCATACCTTGCATTTTTTTCTCAACACTTTTACTAATTTCCTCTTGTACTTTTGCTCTTTCTAGCTCCTTGTAAACTAGGTGCAACACACGATCAAGTCTATCTTTGACGTGCAATGCTTCGAATGCATGCTGAAGTTCAGAAGAGGTGGATGTTAACACAGACAATACAAAATCTGCAAATCGTCCAGGTTCGGTAAGTGGGTCGATCCGGGCTCTCATAAACGCCATTTGCTCGAGCAACGATGGATCCCGTTTAATCCAGTCTCTTAATGCTTGAAGTACAGCTTGTGCGTGTGCGTTAACAATTTCAATGTCCTCTGCACCAACGATAGGCTCCGTTTTCAGATGTTCAACGTTGACATATATCAATTCATTCTCGTCTTGTCTTGCAACATCGAGTAGACGCACTCTGCGATGTCCGCGCAAAAAGAGTGTTCCTTCCTCCTCCATTGGTTCAGCAGCACTGTCGCCCTGACTGCTGCTATTGCTCGACGATGATGTGCCTGCATTGCCAACGCCGCCTATACCCCCGCCACCAATATTGACAGGTTCCACATATATAACTTGCGCGAGAGTCCCAATAGGATGGACTAACGAAATGTCCGTTAAAGGGCTGGGATCAATTGGTGTGTCGCTATCCTTGTACAGAAAGGTACCAACGTACGGCACGTGGCTTTTGGCAATATTTTTCAACTCTGTCAGGGTTGGTAGATCACGTGAGTATAATGGTATGCCTGTGGTTCCAGCCATTGATGGGACTAGGGGCTGTCGCGATAATGGCAAAGCTAAAACTGTTGAGGGCTTCGGTGCATCTTCGCCCTCGCCTATGCTTACAACGGCGTTATTGTTGCTATAGCTCGCTGACGCCCTGCCGTCGTTACTTTTCGACCGACGAACCACCTTCTTGTAATTCTCAGCTTTATCTTTCTTATTGCCATTCTTCTTCCCATCATCACCATCACCATTGTCATTATCATCTCCATCGCCACTTCCTTTCCACCAACTCGCGTACCCCCTAACAAAACTGAATTCATATTGAGTCTGATTGTGGCAACGCAAAGGCCTATTCAAGAAACTTTTTACTGTTTTTTTTAGCGGCGCACCAACCTTAAGAAACCGCAACATTTTAACTTCTCCGATGCTGTTTACAAATTGATTACGCTATCGAGACGCCGTGCCCAGGAAAAGGGTGCCGCACCGCAGATATTTAGACACACACAGTTGAGTTAATGTGACATCTGCCAGGTAGAATGAATGTTGCGTGTGGTGGTTGATAATAATATAATATAATAATATAAAATATGATACTGGTTCTACGACGTTTAGTTACATATATAATAATAATAAATAATAATAATATATTATTATATTGTTATTATTACATGATGAGATGTATTATTATTATTTTGATTATTATTTTGTCGTATTTGTTGTTGTTGTTCTTCGTATTTCATAATAATAATAAAAAGGAGAGAAAAGCGATGAGAAATTCGTGGTCCTTCGTTCGCATATTGTACTGTAAGGAGTAAAGGATATAGGGTTAGGGCTGTGGTATCGTGCGTTGTTTTTGGAATGTTCTAGAGCTCCGTGTAGACATAGGATACTATTGTATGCTACTGTGTATACAAAATTCACATACTTCTTCGTCCTTATTATTATANTAATGATGTGAGAATTCCAATATGAAGCTGCCTAGCTAGTCATGTGCCACTCAGTTTTTGGAACCGACACGTCATGTCATCCATATCAACATCAGAATCATCCGACATGTCAAAGTCGGAATTTGGCTCCTGCAAAAAGTCGCTGCTGTTATCGTCGCTACCAAGATTGGCTTTTGAATCCTCATCATTTAGCCTGTCACACCAGTACAATCTGTGTTGCTCTAACCTAGTTCGAGCTATAAGCGCACCACATCGGACGCAAACAAGGCTACTACCATCTTCCATTGCGTCCTGCAATATTTTGCCTCCTCCAGTAAAATTGTCCTGCAGAATGGAGCCCCTACTAATCATGTCGTCGCATACGGCTCTAGCCGCGGCATATTTGCCGGCCTGCTCCTCTGTCAAAACAGTCCCGTACTTCTTCATGACTTCTTGTCTTTGCTTCGACGCACGATGTTTTGCCTCATCCAAACACTTCAGTAATGCATCCTCATCATCAGCAGAGGACAACCTGGCAGCATTTAGTGCATATGCCAATGCTTTTTCAGATTCCTTACTATCTATTGCTTTTCCTAAGAGTCATGTGGAAAAATGATAAACATCATGTTAGCAACGCTTGGAGAGAAAATGAAATCTTTGGACTTACTCGCTAGATCTAACAACCGTTGTACTGCTACTTTTCTTTGTGCCTCTTCATCACCTTCGCCGTCTCCTTCCATACCTCTTGCTTATATGGACAGTTTAAATATTTAAAAAAGATATCATAGCCAAAGTTGTCTCTTTCATTGACGTCGCATCGCAGGTCACTGCGCCGGGAAGGGTTGAAGGGTCGTCAGGTAGCGGCTGTACACGATGATGATTAACAACAGACAACAACCAACAACAAAAAAGAAGAGGAGAGGAAGAGAGGAATAGAAGAAAAAAAAAAAAACAACAAACAACAACAACAACAACACAACACAACAACAAAAAAAATAAATTAATAAAAAAAAAATATAATTTGAAATAATAATAAATAATACTTAGACTATATGAACTATAATAATAATAATAAAATAAAAAAATTTCAAAATAAAGGTAAATAATATAATAATAAAAAAAAGCAGTGTATTTTATTAGTTATTACTGAATTTGATATTATGACATTATTTATGACAATGAGTTCAATAAATAATCCATATTATTATATATTATTGTTAATGAGATATTCTTATATTATTAATGATTAGCATAGGAATATAATTACCTAAATTTAGACCCTTAAAAATCAAACCATATACGTTGGCAACATTGCTTCTACCTTGAATGAACGAAGAAATATGAACCGAGTGAACGCTTTGGCGATAAGAATGAGCGAAGGAATGCTTTTTGAAACCATGCATGGTATTTTAAAAGAGAATCAATCACTTTTGGAAACACAGGGAATAGAGGTACCACAAATTTCAAAGGCTCAATTACGGGTTCATTTCACTTCTCATCAGCCAGTGTTACCTCTCATCAGCCAGTGTTACCTTTAATTATCAAACGGGATATGATAAATGTTCAACGTCTACAGGAATCGTTGCTCAACCAACCAAGCCATCCAACGCTGGTAAATTTATATATTCGAACTAGTAACCAGGTGATGTTTTTGCCTAGTTGAATGCGGCCGGGTAATTCCTCTTTTTTCCGAAACATACCTACCTTTGCTGTGCCTGTAGTAAAAAAGTCACTATATCCCCCCATATGGTGATATAAATTTTTGCATATAGTACTACTTGAATCAAGAAGTAGTATAGCCCTTTATATTTGTCACTACTTTGTGTATAGTTACACCAGCTTGTGAAATTAATAATTTGACTTATTTTCACATCCACACTGTCCACATTATTTAAGATATTACTCGTACATTTAAAATAACAATTTGCCTCCCAATCTCAAAAAAAAAATAATCTACGGGTAAAAAAAAAAGTGCTATGATATATCATATTTTCCTTTAAGTGGTAGTCCATCCTTCTTCGTGCACTAATTTTCCATGACCGGTAACTTCTAAGTCAAATGTTACTTTGGTCCCAGCTGCTGCATTATTTGCTAAATTAAGATTACTAGAATCGTCTGTCAATAGAATTTCGACTTCCATGCCACTATCGATAACGGTGGATGGACCTTTAAGTTTTATCGTAAGAGGATACGCATTATTGGTACCACCTGAACTGCATTCATGAGTCCCGGTTATGACTGACCCGCCAGACTTAATAGTTAATTGACCGCCACAAGTCGCTGCGGTACTACTGACTGCCAGACTTTGGACTGTATCATAGTCATTATACAGTGTCAGTGTAATAAGATCATTAACCGTCAAGGATTTCTCGTGTGTAAATTTTAGAGTAAGTGATGTATAAGCACCAGTGAAATCATTTCCCGTTGGCAGTAATGACACTCCACTTAACGATCCTAAACCCGTTTTCACACTCGCATCTGTTTTAGAAATTATTCCATGCGCGCCATGAAAACAGTAAATATCATACGTTGTATCTGGTGTTAAACCGTTCAATACTAACTGTATGGAATTATATATTTCTGCTTGCATAATTTTATATGTGTTAACAGAATCTGCCACACCCCCTGATTTCACTAGGGCACGAGTGGTTGGTGCAGTTGCGCCATCTGCATGAGCTGCACAAGTAAATTCTCCAACAGCAGCAGGATTATATGCAATTCCAATGCTTCTATCCGATTTCTCCATTGCTTTGATTTCATCATCCGGTTTTATTAAGGATATCACATACGTCCCATCCTTGGATGATATTAGCTTCAAATAATTTATACCATCGGAGACAGGAAAGAATGTAGCTGATGGGACAGTAGTTGTAAAACTTGTCTCGCTTGTTATACCTAATGTTCCACCCAAACTTCCTACTGTTGAGAACGTCGCCTTTACTTGTATATGATTGGTAGTTTTATGAAGTGCTGCGTAATAACCTGTAAGCGTGTTGCCAACAAAATTTCCATTCGAACCAAAAAGTGCTCCTTCAGAAGTACGATATCCACCCGTACTTGAAATTGTTTTTACGTAACCTTCGATGTCGTCCGGCACAAGTGTTATTTTAATGTCATTGGTGCCATTCAGACCGCTTGCTGCAATTGATACGACATCTCCCGGTCTGTACCCGCTTCCACAAGTTGTTACTCTTAATGTTGTTGCCCCGGTAGTCCCCCCGTTAGCTTCTCCTGTAATAGCTATAATCGCACCTGTACCACTTCGGGTATTGGTAGTTCCCAAGTTTTTAGTTTCTGTGGTTCCTTCATTTCCACCAGAATTTTGTGTGATACTAGTTTTTAGCGCATCAATGCTACTTTTTAAAGATCCAACTGGTCCAGTAGCAGCTATGTCGCCCGCTTGTAGTGTTATTACAATATTAACAGAGGACACCACGGCACTAGCAGCTATAGTTAGTGTGTCCCCCACCTTGTAGCCACTTCCACCGCATGTTACAGTAATGTCCTTTATTCCAGTAGTGGTGCCATGTCCAACTATTGTTATGACCGCACCAGTCCCATCTCCACTGGTAGTTGGCACTAGACCAGTCTTTGCAGTTGACGTTTCATTTGCATTTGAGTCTGTAGTAATACTAGGCTTTAAAGCGTCTAGAGTCAAAACCAAAGAACCCGTAGGAGTAGCAAATTCTCTCAGCTCAACTGCGCTTACGTCTTGTGCGAAACCCACTTCACTTCTCAAAGCAAAGATCAGTGTAAATAATAATACTTTTACCAAACCCATTGTCGTTTAAAACATATACTTGAATAGAAAAGTTAGCAGCGTTTTGACTACAATCTTCTATAACTCTGTTGCTTTTGTACTTTTTTTGTTATTGCGTACAAGTATCCGATCTACAAATAAACACACGTTGTTCATAAATATGTATGTGTAGAATGCAAGAAGTGTATTATTCTTATTTCTAATAATCTTCTTACAATATAAGACTATAATAATGCACCTTTAGTATTAAAATAGCTCTCATCATAGTGGGACTTGTAAAAAAATTCCTGTCACTCTTGCCACCCCCACGAAAAATTCAAATCCGTAAACTTATACTGCAAAGTTTTGAAACCAAAAAATTTAAACTACAAGAAAATAAAAGTATACGAAATATTATACTTTTATTATGATATAGTTTGTCCATCACATTCTAATTTTGCGTATTTTGGGTGGCTATCGCACGTACGTACCTTTAATGTGTTCTTCCATTATTATCATATTTTTAGTACTAGGCGATATAAAATAACAATAGTGAATCATGTTCAAATGATTAAATAAATATAGTAAATTTTTCCAATAGTGAATAGTCTTTAAATGCACTTTTGGACTAGCTAAGCCATGTGTAGTGCTTACCGATATAAGTATTAATGCACAGTAATTATAATTAAAGGTTTTGAAACCAAAATATATATACTAGCACGAAAATATGGTATACGAAATATTATTGCAATTATATTAACAAAGCAAAACTGCAATCCTGTGAAGTTTTATTTTTTAAAACCAAAATAACACGAACCAAACTATACGAAATATTATAGTTTTATTATGTCTATCACAACAATATTCAATTTGCCTTCGGATAATCGGATAAATTATATATACAGAACACTGCTGTACAATGCTGTGTACTCTTATATACTCAAGCGCAGTGTGGTCTCCTGAGTAGGATAATTATACGCACATACGTACATACCTCTCCTCACATATTTTGAATTTGTGCACAAGAAACATAGTATTGAGAGATATTACTTTTCTCTCTGTTTATTCTACCCCAAGTCAATGTATACTACCGCTTTTAGAACCATTTAATGTATGTACGTATGTATATATGTGATTACCTCCACGCGCGTTAAACATATAGATAGCCGAGATAAAGAAAACATACGACTACTTTACGAATCACAGGAATATTATAACGAATCTGTGCAAGAGAGTCCTGTGAGTCACGCTGATACAAGATCCGTCGATTTAGTCAGGCTCAACGAGGAAAGTGGGAATGACGACTCTAGGCTATCTGCTGACGACAGTCTGGATCAAGAAACTTCTCAAAGTCTAGTTCCACATTCTCAAAATATGGATCCAGATTCAAGTATCGCTGAGAGTTCGCACAGCATCATCCCACATTCTGAAGAGCCAGGGTTTGGGCTAAATGAAATAAATCATACGAGAGGCGATGAGGTTGAAGTTCGCATACAACAGCGTCAGGATGGTCGCATAATCACATCTGTTGGGAGAGTCAAGCACGTTGATCCTGATCGCCCTAACTGGGTCAGACTTTATGGTCGTAAAAATTATCGT
>LT658848.1:0-12964 GCA_900128575.1 Stramenopiles sp. TOSAG41-1 | reverse complement strand
TAAGTGTCCAGCTTCACTATCGAAAGAACCCAAGGAGTACTACACATTGCTTTTTACTGTCGATAAAAACGCATTGCCGGCGACAATGCGCACGAAATCACATTGGCCGGAATGTAATACTCGTATATAATAAAAAAAACTGGTGCCTCCAATCCGCGCTGTCTGGCTTGTTGCCCTTCTTCGGTTTCTGCCTAGTCAACATCGTTTTCTTTACATCATTTTTTGCTTTTCTTCTTATTATTCTTCCCTGATTTTTTCTTTTTCCGGCGCTTGTTTTGCTGCTTCGATTTCTTTACGCTAGAAGGTTTCTGACTTTGGGGCTTGCCGTTGTTTTTTGTATCGATATTCTGCAAGTAGTTGACGACATTTAAAATGGTAGTGTAACTGCTATCCTGTTTTGCATTAGGCATTTCTAAAAAGAGTTTCCATGTTTCCAACGTTCTCAAACTGGCATGGTTCTTATAATCATAGTCGGAGTCATCCTTCTTGTGCATTTCGTACACATTCTTGTGCAAAGGATACCCGTGCTCAGTAGCCCCATTTGGCACGTCTACTTTGGATTGTACAATACGAGAATAGGCAATACCAACGTTTTTATAAAACGATGCTGTAACGGGCACGCCAAACGCTACACCAGCCTTTTCCCGTTCCATTCGTTCCGCAAAATACTCCTCGTAAACCTTTGTCACATTGGCAAGTACCATTACATGCTGAATGGTATTTGTACAAATGTTTTCTTCGTCTTTGATAATCTTTGCAAGACGCTTGTTTTTACGAAGCAAATTGGGGTCAAAATTCGTAATTTTGGTCTTTAACTCCGATGCAGTTTCTTTACAAGTCGTAACTCGATCCAGTAAATATGAAGTGCCATCCAAGCGATGGTCCCAATAATCGATATAGACGGTGCTTTCCCATGTCTCTTCACTGTATTTGAACGCGTCAATTACATCTTTTTCAGCCTTACTTTTGAGAGCTGAGCCATCAAACTTGAGGTACTTGTGAATAGTATTCCATGCCTTAAGATAGTTCTTGCGGTGAAATTTTGAGACCAGATTCATTTTGAGAATATTCAAGCTGCCCCCATTCTCAGGTTTTTGGATTCGGTGAAACTTCGTCAACAATCCATGCGGTATTTCTTCGTAAAACTCTCTTCGAATAGACTCTTCATTGAAGCCTACCTTGCCACCCAAGTATATACCACCTGGGAAGTTATCGTAATTATTGTCCAGAAACTCGAGAAAGGAAAACGCTTCTTGCCGTTGATATTGCTTTGTTGACATTCGGGCAAGGTAGTACTTTTCCTTCCCATTAAAAATGAAGTTGAGCTTCGGGTAGAGATGGCGCTGCTTGTGGAACCACTGAAAAGTCATCATAGACAAGTTTAACGTATATACGTCCTCGGCTTCTCTAGCATGCTCGCATATCTGCAAGTACCGTGATGCCGTCCACTGTTGATCGTAATTCGTTATGAAAAGGGAATTCTTTGGCAAAGATTCCAATATTCCTGACGCATAGTTACTCAAATAAAAATTCATCGCTTGGTCCATACGACTGTAGTTTGATGTCACTTGGGCGTACACAAATGCTACGCTGAGGAGACCGTTCATCGAGTGCGAAAGAATACCGCTACCTGAAGTTTTGCCAAATATTAAAAATGTAAAATATCGCTTCGTTGCATATTCGCCCAAAAACCCAATTCCCAAACCAAAGAATACAAAAAGTAAAATGTTCGGTTGCATCCAAAACCTGGCGTGAACACCAAACAGCAACTTATTACTTAGTGGCAAGTTTGATAACGAATGGAAGATGACCATGTAAAATGCGTAAGTGAGCGCGTAAACGTAGCTTAAGCGACTACGCTCACGGTTGCGACGACTGGTAAGGGTAGCATACAGCCCCAGTAGGACTAGAACGACAGAAAAGTAACCTAAGAATGTCTGCATTTCTACGAAGTCGTTGAAATGCGCACCTAATCGTTCGACCAGGCCTTCGCTATTTTTTCCACTACTACCACTAAACAATTGGAATGTCCCGTAGTCTGCTCTTCGAAAGTGCTTGATAAAGCCTGATAATGTGCTGCTATCGCCCCAGCTTCCACGACGAAGGTTGTATTTGTCGCTCCAGTACAGGTACACGTATGGGCTCATACCACATATGAAGGAAATCCCAAGTTTCAACAAAATCAGAGGTAACTTTGCTGGGTATTTAATGTACAAAGTGTACAAAATATAAATTATCAGCGGAACTTCGAACAAGATTAACGTGTGCTGGTTACACAAGCCCAAGCCAAATACGAATGCACCATAGTAAGCGTGGGAGAGGGGCGATGTGGATCTGTCATCCATCGTCAACGCCACGACGTACTTGCAAGTCAAGTACATAATGTAGGACGCAAAAAAATTGTTCATTGCAAAAACTTCACTGCCCACGGCATAAGTCCAGACCAGCGGGGAGAAGCCATAAAATGTCCCAGCGCATATACTACTAAATGTGTACGACGCGCTATCATCAGCAGTGCTCAGTACATCCTTGTCGTGGGACTTATCATTTGATGTGGTCTTACGCCCGACTTGAGGGGAACTCCCAACTAGACCGTAGAACTTAAAATTGTACACGATGCTTGTGACAAAACTTGAGGCCATTGCAGACAAGAATGCACAAAACAAGTTCGCACGATACGCTACCGAGGTATTCAAGGTAATAGAAGGTGGCATAATGGATATAATATGGACCAAAATGGTGTACAAGGGGTACCCGGGTGGATGTGCAGTCCCCAGTTCACACGACTCCGCCACAAGCTCTCCACTGTCCCCCCCTGGTATGGATGGCATGAGGGTCTTCCAGTAAATTGCAAAGACAACCCCAAAGGTGACAAGCGAGGGAAACCATGATGGTTCCTGATTGATAGTACCAGATGTCGCCATGACGTTTGTTCAGAAGCCGTAGTTTTGCTCGTCTCTGCAAATCATGCGAGGCTTGGAAATTCGGGCAAGTGGAATATGGATGGATCCTTACAGGAGGAGTTAGAGTAGGAGGGATCATTATTATATTATATTATTCTTCATCATTCTTCTCTCTTCGTTCCATTCATTCATCCATTATTCATCATCATCAAATGGTAATAATAATTAATAATAACAATAATAACAATAATAATAATAATCATAATAATAAAAATTTGTGGTGGTGTTGTGTGGTGGTAAAATGATTGAATTATTATTAGTTAGTGTAGCAGTAGTTATAGTATTAGTATATTATATGGAGAGTTAGAGTGCTCTATTCTCTCTTCTTCTTTTTTATTTTAGGATATCATTATTAATATTATTATTGTGATATAAATAGTAGTAATAATAATATAATTATAATTGGTAGTAATAATAGTATTATTATTAATAATTATAATAATATATTAATTATACTACATCACAGCAGCAGTAGTATACATATAAAGTTTATATATACATACGTACACCACCACATAATAGAGATACGATGGATGATATTATTATAACTTTTTTTGCCCTCTTTTTTCTTTTGATCCCCCAACAATTAGTTATTGGCCGATGGAATGATTGGACGTTTATTCCAGCCGCAGATCTTTCATGCTCACGCCAATCAAGCTAGAGCGTCGAGGGGTAGTAGACTCTGGTATGCTTAAGTTTTTTCGGCGTTGATCGTCCTCCTCTTCAAGGATTATCATGGCGTATCGAGCGAGAAGCTCGCGGCTTTTTAATGTGTAAAAGCCAAATTGATCTCGTGACTCATTCATCAAATACTCAAATTGAGAAAGTCGCATTTCATCCCTTAGATGTTCTTTCTTATGCTTCAATACCATCTTTCTTACAGTCATGGTTAAGCGGCGCTTTTGATTTTCTTGCTCCTTCACTGCTGCCAACTTCTCTAGAACAGTGGTATTATGGTCCATTCGCACCCCATCGTCTTTGCCATATGTGAAATCCAGACGAGGTTCCGATATTTTCCCCTCTTTAAGTGCTCTTACAATAAGCAGAGTTGGTATTTTAGACATATTGTTTGCTTTCTACTCATATAAATGGTTAGCTGTTGCTCGACAAACAAGAGTTCATATATTTTGAAAATACCTACCGCGTATTTTTGAACGGCAACCGTTTCGCCATATCCATTGATAATAATACCCACAAGCATGTTGGTTAAGAGCATTGTCGTGATCACAACATAGCTGAAGAAAAATACATATGCTGAACTCCCCACACTTTCAACGGCCGCAACCATGACTCCGTTCCAAGCTTCGCCAACATACAGTTGGGCCAAGGTGATGATACTATCAGTCATGGAGTTGAAGTTGGCTTGTGGCATATCGTAATTGTGCAAATATTTAAACGAGCCCCCAAAAGCCATGCAGCCCCAAACGGCATAGCTGTACACCAATAGGATTGTCATTTGAATAATTGCAAAGTAATTTGGAATTATAACGTAGAAACAAAAGACTATTTTGCGAACCTGTAAAGAAAATTATAATCACAATCTTGTTAGGAGTAATAAGGACAATATACGTAAAGAGTATCACTTACAATCTCAAACTGGCCAAATAAGCGAAGCGTATTTAGTGCCAATATAACTCGGGCCCAATCGTTTGCTTCGCAGTTGTTTGCTGAGGTGCAATTATTCCAGGGCTCAAACAAATAGCCTGTTTTCATCACTATTAAACGGTATACGGCTAATGCAATAAGCGAAAGAAATGCAAATAAGGAAATTGCACCATCAACTCGGTTTTTCACCTCCTTGAAAAAGTCATCATTTACATGTACGTATCGGTCGTATCCAACCACCAAGACTTTTACGAACAACTCGGCGGCCCAAAAAATCACAAACAGTGAGTTGAATATGTCAACAATCACAATATTCTCTTTTGCTGATGCCCCGTACAAACAGCATAAGCCTGTATTCATCAACAAGAGACACATTATGGCTGTCAAATAATTCTCATTCGCATAAAACTGACTGGCTCTTTTGTAGAAGGCTCGGAGTTTTTCCTTTCTCCCGTCAATGCCTGCTCCATGATCATGCCGCAGTCTTCGAGTGTGCTCTTGGAAGTAGTCTGCACCACGGTACCTCCAGTATTGTATGATATCTCTATCCTTTGGGTTTGAGTCTGATAATTGCAGTCCTTCCTCTGGTAAGTGATCAATGTGAAGCGAGCGCAGAAATTTAAACAGTGCCTGGGGCGTGCAGGTGTCAAAACGCTTTTTGTCACTGCTAAATTCTAGCTCATGCAATTCTTTCATCTCCTCCATCTTCATCTCGTGCAGCAACTCCTCACAGAGCTGTATAAAATCAGCACCGCTCAGCTCAAAGTCGTCATCTACATAGAACATACGCCCCGTGTTACATGTTAGATTAAAAAACTTTAAGAATTCTTCCTTATCCAATGAACCACCATTATCCTTGTCTAAAATTATAAAAGCGGCAATAATTGCCATACGAGATTTAATCGTTTGGTCAACTCGATTTTTTGCCATAAAGCTTGAGAAACCATCTTCAAAGGCAGCAATAATCAATGAGACTATCAGAAATGTGCCCCATAGGCTTGTGCAAAATGTGTAAAAGTGTATAAAAGTGTCGTTGCATTCTGCCGTAACGACCCCGCCGTCAAGTGTATTTGCAATCGAGGCGTTTGGACACACGGTTGGAGGATAAACCACATCTGGGTAGTTTTCTGCGGAAACCATGTACACAAATAGTGTACTGAATGATCTATATACTGATTGAAAGCTATCGTAGCCATCGTACGGATAACGATTGCTTAGTAGTGTAGTTCCGACTATAGCAAATATGCACAGTGTGATAAAGAACATCAGAAAAACGGCGCGGGCATGATAAATTGTTTTTACAAAAGCTACAAGGGTCATCCTAATCCCGCTGAAGCGAAGCATTGGCCAAAGTGGTCGAAGTAATGCCGAATAGGGCAGTAGAAAGACCAGTTGTTTGTCTGGGGCATCGCCATTTGAGACGCCTGTATAGTATGGAATCATTAAGTCAATTATCTGATTTCATAGAATTACTTTGTGTTAGAATAGAGTATTGAAACGGGGTTTTGCTTATGCCTAACTTACGAACAAGGACAGAATCAGCATTTTTCCGATCAGCAACTTGTTTACTTTTCCTCGATGAGTTATATTGCGCATATTGACTTCGTCAAATTTCCCACGGTATTCTTTTGCACTAACCTTTCGTGCTTCCTTAAGCGATCTATCTGGTTCATAAATACCAAACAACCACATTTCAAAGGCCAGGTCGATGACGTATAGTAGCACGGATAAGCCAGATAACAAAGATAGTGTCAACATCCGGCTCTCGTTAGTGCCAGTAATGGTGGTATAATTTGTGCGACTTGCCGGAGCTTCCAGAAAAGACAAAGACAAGTTTAAGATAATGCCAAGATTCACTAAAGCCCCGTATGCGCGCGAATGAAAAATGCGGTATCCATGGACTCTCGCAATATCAAAGTCGCGTTGAAAGTACAAAAAGTCAAGAACGTTACATTCAACGTTTTGTGATATTAGTAAATATTCTAGTGCGCGTTGCTTTTCTGCCAGCGTTGCTTCTGGCTCTACCAAAATAACTTCTTGTTGACCGATCAATTCTTCATAGGTTACGAAACCATCGCCATCTTTATCCAAGGCGGCAAACAGCAACGTACATTCTGCTTGTGTCGGCTGGTATCCCAAATAATGCAACCCCTCTACAAACTCTTGACGCGAAATTTGGCCATCGCCATTAAGGTCAAGTTTCTTGAAGATGTATTTCGCTTGACGCTTTTGGTCCATCAACAGCTTACGAAACGTCTCATATACTTTAGGCGGCCTAGCTTCGTCGCCAAGCATGCGCATAACTAAGTTTGCCGAGAGAACTGTTGGTGCCAGCAAACGGCGAAATTCATTGAAAAAAGCTTCACTATCTGGGTCTAAAGTCTTCTTAAGGTTTTGTCTGCGGTCGACATTATCGTCAGGGAAAATATTGCCCACCCCTTTGGAAGACTTCTTGTAAGACCTCCCCAGGTGATAACGTGAAATTAAAAATGCTACTAAGAGTAAACCAAGAGTCAAAGCGAATGACGTTATTAGGTAAAGGTCTTTCAAACGCTCAAACGTGGCCAAAAATGTTCGTTTTCCAAAACCACTGATTAATATCCATTCCAACCCCCCTTCTGCCTTGATACTTGCCAGCCGCATTAGCAGAATGCCAACCTCCCCACCACGACCGATTTCTATGTCCATTCCCTCGGGGTATTGTTGACTGAGTAAATCTTTCTCAAAGAAGCCGGATTTCACTCTAGTCGATATTTCTAAGTATGATGCACTTACAACGTTATCACACGTCAGTTCTTCCGCATTGTCGTTGTTGCAAAGTTCGCGGGCATGTATACGGTGGATAGGACCGTTCTCTTTGTACCTGCGGGTGGAAGGAGTATCACTTGACATAGCTACTAGATCTCCATTTTTCTCTATAAGGTAAGCTGTACCAACCCCATCTTCCAGGTCTTTTAACACGAAGTCTAAACTGGATGACAACAAGTCGTGTAGCTGGGACAGGGTGAAATCAGCAGCTGATACGCCATAAAATTCACTTTTACGCAACGAATGGTTGAAACCAATGGAAGCCGTAATACCAAAAGTAGGCGGAAAAACACCAACGAATTCATATATTTCACTCCAAACGGCTTTGTACGGGGCCGCCTTTGCTGCGATATACCATGGCCGAGCTACGGGATGGTAATTCGTAGAACGTTTCCCTTTTACAGGGGCGCTAGTATTTCTTACTAAGTAGTTCAGACCTTTTTTCATAGCGTCATAGTTGACCAAAAGTGGAACTCCATCGCATGAGTCAATTCCAGTTGTGTTGTCCTTCATCATAAACTCAGCATAAAAAGGTGGATTCTCAGGTGCATACTCTGCCCCAATAAAACTATCTTCCTCGGTACCCATATAGCAGAATCTGGGCGCATAGTACTCTGGGTACTCCAGCATCATTCCTATTGTTCCAGCGTCCGCCCTATCCCTTTCTACGCCGGCGTTTAAAAGTCCACTCGGCAGCATGCCTTCGCCATAAAACAGTGCCATGACTTTAACAAATCCCACTGGAATATCCAAGTAAGCATTTACCTTAGTCTCAATTTCGACACTAAGGTCATACACAAGAGTGGCCACTTGTTCTTGGATAACATCTTCCCCCGATCTAAACCAGTACGCGGTGTTTGCCAGTGCAAGCAGTAGTATTAATATAGAAAAAATCTTTGTTAGAACCGGTGGCGTAAAAATCACAGAATAGCTGTCCAAATCTCTGACATCACTTCTATAAATGGTGGATTCAACGATCTCTTCCAAATCTGGTGCTTGTTTACGATTAGGTGATCCTGTTTTTTTTCCCTTAGCGGTTACCGATTTCTCCCACTTTCGCCGAAGGTAATCGACAATACGTCTTTCCGTTTCCAGCATAAGTTTATTGGAGCCATGGATATGAGCGCGTACGTAAACCGAAAAAGCAATAAGACCAAGAAAGGTTAGGCTTCCAACTATTATACCAGCTACTGATGCATCGTAGGCGAAACGCTGAATTGCATATTCTGTAGTGGCTATGTAAACTGCCCACCGACCAAGTCCCATTACTTCATTGTTGGTCATAAAGCCTCTAGATACCGCATGTGTAGAAAATTCAAAGTCCTTCTCCGGACTTACTTTAACAGCAGCTTCCACTACCCTAAGAAAATCCTTCCCTTTTTCGCTTAAGTTATCGTACTTCGTCGCCTCTGCTATAGTCCGATCACTGATGTCACGCTTATTTAATTCATTTGTTATCGAGCTCTCGGTAACTGACACCAGTCGATATTCGCCAGCCCATGCTTGGGTAACAATAGCCATAATGACACTATTGGTGTCATCAAAAGGAAATGCTTTTTTCTTTGCATCTATCAGTCCTGTGAACAAAGTTTTCAACTCTATGTCGATGGCCAACACTCCAATAAAATTGTCGTTGAAGGCGTCGATAACGGGGACTGCTACCGCAATTAACAAATCGTCAACCGAGCCAAAATCAACATAGACATCTGAAACAAATGGCACCACTTTCGTCTTCTGAGATTTATATTTTAAGTATTCTTGGTAGGCCCCTATATACCATGAGCGCTTTGAAGGCCGAAAATCGTTGGACGTAAAAAATATTTCACTAGTGTTCCTGAGGTTTGAGCCATCCATCCTTGGCTTATATTTTTTGTAGGCGCCATTGGTGTTTACCGAATCTCTTACACCAATATAGTCCGTTTGTATGTTATAACCTATGAAACTACCATTGGCAGAAGAAAAATACACCATGGTCGCTCCGTATATGTCGGCACTCCCTTTAAACATACGCTCTGTACCTATGTATAGATTTTCAAAGTTGCTAGTCGTTGTTGACTGTAAACCTTCGCGTCGTCCCATCGCCTTGGCCAATTGCTTTGCCAGAAAAATTTGCGGGTCTAGGACTGCCTGTATATTGTGGACAGTAGATCTACAGGCACTGTTGCTAATTGTTTTAAATTGTTTAGTTACGACTAAACGAGAGGCTTCATATGCTGCGAAAGATGTAGCAACCAAGACCAACACGCACGTAACTGCATATACGATTGTGTGTAGATGTGATACCACTGGAAGACCTTGCAATGCGACCTCGAAGTTATGGTTTTCAAGTTCATCTTTGCCATTACCATGATGTAACCCAAAATCTTTGAGTTTTTCTTTAAATATTGCAATAGAGTGCGCCTCGCTGCTTCGCCTGCTCTTTTCGAAGCGCGGCTTGAAACGTTTCATTTCTAGCTGTGGCGATTTGTTACTTGAAGGTTTAAGACTTGCTTCTTTCTGACCCACATGTCGTTTTCCTTTTTGATGCAAAGGATTTTTATTTTCATTCATAATGTAAGTGTATGAATACACTTGGCCCCTGTTTTGATTTTTTTTATGTGCACGACTGTGGCGGTCGTATTACACATTTGGCTTTTTTTTTTTTTTTGTTCTTCTTCTTCTTCTCTTCTTCCTTTCCTATTATTTCTTTCTCTTCTTCTTCTTTTTAATAAAAAAAAAATTATTATTTATTATAATATTTATTATTTATTATTATTAATTATTATTATTTATTATAATAATATTTATTATTATTATTTATTATTAATGTTCTTCTTTCTTCCCCCTTTTTAATCATACAACACATAGTTTATATACACGGCATACTACAACAAAATAAAATCATAAAAAATAAAAAACCCGATGCCATTATTTATTATCGATCCATTCTTCACAATATTATAATAATAATAAAAATTCTTCATATTATTAAAAAAAAAAAAATGTTAACCGATGATCATCATCACAACTGTTGAAAACGAACGACGTGTTGTTGTTATTTATTATTAATATTTGGCACAACAACCAACGATTGCCAGAGAGTCTCTGACTACTCTACTAAGACTAATGATGAAAAAGCACTTGCTATTATGGGTGGTTTCTTTTTTATTTCATCATTCTTAATCTACTAATACTACCATCTGCACCACTGCTGGATGACATTGACATCGAATATATATACTAATCCAGACCATCATTGTGATATCTCGTGTACTGTTTGTATGGAATTCAGGATGAAAGCTCTTTCAACAACAACTAACAACTTAAACTGTTTGTGATATTTTTTAATGGTGGCATTTTTGAATGAAACATTTAAGCTGTATCACAAAAGGAGTCGCCCCAGCGCTTACGTAAGGGTAGACAGAAATAGAAAAAAATAGAAATGAAATTATATCGAGAGTTCATCAGTAAACACGAAGATAAATATATTGGGTTGCGTATATATAGGGCCCTTACAGTACTAATAGCACCAATAGAATATTGGTTATTTATATCACTTCTTCCTTCTTCTTCCTTCTCCTTCTTTTTTTCCCCTCCTCCTCTTACTTATTTATACTACAAAAAAAATTAACTATAATATAATAATGATAGCTGCGGCAGCCACCGATAATATATAAAAAAAAGTAAAATTGTTGAGGACTAATAAAATTCTTCTACACCACGTATATGAAAACATTTGCAGTGGGCGATTATTTCTTTCTCGCAAACTGCCAGAACAATTACGTCCAAATCTTAGTATAATCGAGGAAATTTCAATTTTTGTTTTATGAAGCATCATACCTCGTGTTGAATTTTTGCAAGATCTTGAACCACCAACAAGGCCTGTTACATTGTGATTTAATGCTCACTTGCGTGACAATCCCAATGCGTCCTCGCACATGCTTTGGACAAGTCTAGCACCTTCGACGTTGACCACAGGATTACTACCATCCATAACGATTCTACAAAAGCATGCATGTTAGCGAAATTGTGAGGTCGAATGGACGGTGTCTTTACTTACCTTCGACTACTTTGCAAACGATCATGGTAACCACATAACGCCATAATTTCATGTTTGTCCCAGTCTATCTTGGCAGGCTTTTTACCAAGCAGCACTAACAGGGGGAAGCCAACATTGCTTTTAGGCCCACTACCCATGTTATAGTCCATACGTTGCCAGAATCGGTCGCAAACCTTTTGTTCGACCACTTGGGTTGATTGCACACATCCAACCCTGTTGAACTTACCAGTGCCCTGGGACGTAAACAGAAAGATATCACCAGGTTTGCAGTGGGCAAATATTCGACTGTATAGCCCTATTAAAAGAATGGAAATCAATTGTTAATATAATATATCATTATCGCGATGTTTGCTAAAAGAAAGCGCTTGCTACGTACCACTTGCAAAGCCCCAAAGATAAGATCCTAGTTGAGGTACCTTTCGCTCCAATGTGTGATCGTTGTACCCCAGCGTTCCTGTCGGCACAAGGAACAAATTTCTTGAAGATTTCTTGCTGCTGACCGACCATTTTGAATCTCGTTGGTATCGCTTTAGTAAGGTCTGGTACGTGTCTCTTTCGCTTTGTTCTCTTTGTTGCTCATACCTCTTCGCCATCTGCCTGGCGTTCCGTCTTTCGGCGTCCACCTTTGTGATTGCTTTGCGACCGCGTAAACGACGGGAGACTCGCCATCCCTTCCGTGGTACTGTCGCAACGACCTTACGGCGTTTCCGGCGCTGTCCAGTCGCATATTTTTTTGGCGTGTTAGGCCGGTCGCTAATTTCATCTCGGGCAATGGTCAATCCAAGGGATGCCATGTGCTTTCGGTTCTCTTCGATCCGCTTGAGCCGGTCAACCTCATACTTGGAGAGTTCCACAGCTGGTGAAGACTTTTGTTTTGGTTTGGCGGTACCTTGCGAAGCTTTTTTCGAACTCCTCTTAGTCCGTGGCTGCTTGTACTTGAACTTCCAGTTGCCCACCCGAAATGCATGCTCGGTTAAGTTTACCACGGATCTGGAACTATCCTCCTCCCATACGACGTTCCACCACCCTTGCGGGGATTTGTGGTTCTGAGACTGTGGAATACAAGTATAGTAGTTGTTTTTGTCCCACTTGTACTTGATGGGGACGCCTTTCAACTTATCCGTGTAGGCCGACATGCTGGTTCTTGTACTCGAGTGCGTGGCAACAGTACCAAGGAAGAGGATCACTGCTATGATATAGTTGCTCGGGTCAGTGCTTTAAGTCAGTCGCGATGAAAGATCGCATCTGAAGCATGTGGTGTATGATGGGTTGGTTCGTATATTACGTGGTGGCAGTGGTCATCATCATAGTAGTAGTGTATCGGGGGTGGTATTATAGGGTATTACTTTTATTTTTGAGTATTGTCTTTAATAGTGTAAGAATCTCCTCATGATTAAAATATTATGTTAATGTATCTTTCGCTATCCAAAGGCACTGAGTCTCATCATCATGCTAATTACTACTACTGTACTACTACTATATAAATAATATTTTATATAATAATAATCAATAATCTAAATCATCTATCAAATCACTTTACGATATAATA
>LT658846.1:0-12973 GCA_900128575.1 Stramenopiles sp. TOSAG41-1 | reverse complement strand
AGATGATGGCAATCCAGGCCGACTTGGAAAGCAATGTTGTGCGAAATCCTTAGGATCGTGGTTGCCTACTAATGGTGACGATGCAAATAAGTTTTGCAAACTTGGGGGACGTACCCGCGCTGCGGAAAAGGAAATTGATCGTGTCAAATCTGTTTCTGACCGCATGGTGAATGCTATGAAGGGCTTGAAAAAGTCGCAATCCAGGCTGAAAAGTGAGTACAGACAACTATACCTTGCCCACGAAGGTGTCGAAAATGGAAAGAAGAGCGATATCAACAAAGACAGGAAGGAGCTTCAGCTGCTTGAAGATCAAGCCATTGCTAAAAATGCGGAGATGACTTCAATCCAAACAGCTATTTCCGAGCAAGAAGGAAAGACCCAGAAGACCATCCAGGGTTTCAATGACGAAGTCAGAAAAATCGACACCTCTATATCCTTTGCTGAATCTGCGTTTGACGCTGCGCAAAAGGATTATGCAAAGAAGCTGAGCTTGATTAGTGACTTGAACAAGGCTCTGGACAATTGCAACGAAAGCATTGCTGAAGAATAATGCTGTGAAGAAGTGGGTTAGTTTCGATCTTGGCCGAAAGAGACAAGCTTTAGCCGAGCTGACAACTAAGGTTACTACTTCCGAGGAACGTGTCGAAAGATTGCAGGCCGGAATTGTTGCTGAAACCCTTGCACACAATGTAGCTGTCGATACTCTTGAACAAGAGACTTCAAGATTGGAAGAGGAGAAAGCTATCGCTGAGAAAATGGCCGACAAATTGGAAGCACGCAGAGACGACAAGGTTGATGAGAGGGACGATGAGCAAAAGGACTTGAACCACGCGAAAGACGAATTGAAAAGAGTTGACAGGAAGGGCAGACCGGGGAAGCGCCCAGGAAAATCAAAGACCAAGTTTCGTAAAACAGAAGGTCCTCCTCCTGCTTATCGTTTGTAATTCGACTTACGAACACACGTGCCCAGATTGTCGTACTGTTTATTGATTTGCATGTTTTATTATAATGATGAATCCATTAAAAAAAAAATACTACCTATTATAGGCCTATTTTTTATTACGATTAATATTGTTGTTGTCGTGGTGTCTTCAATTATTTTTTTTATGAAGTCGTAACTATTTATATTAGTAGTGTTATTATATTACGGTGGAGGGCCATCCACAAAACAGTGCTTATTAGACTATACATTTATGTCCTATTGTAATAATAAAAACAACACACCATAATAACAAAAAACTCTACTTACTACTGAGTAATATTATTTCAATTATTATTAATATTATTATTTTATTTTGTTGTTATTATAGATAACAAAAAAAGAAAATTAGAATATAATAGAGTAGTAGTAGGTGTAGATAAAAGATCGATCGGGACCACCACCACTCCTCCTTCACCGCTGCTCCTGCCTTGCCATTTCCATTTACGAACAGCGTCATCGAAGACACCAAAACCTCGTTTCATTTGGAATTCGCGTCGTTGCTTTTAGAAAAGAATCATCTGACCAGTGAAGTGACATGGGGCGCTTAGGACGCCAAAAGAAATACCGAAAGATACTCAAATACTACAAGATAAACTTCAAGATTAGTGCACCGTTCAAGGTCCTGCTTGATGGCAACTTTATTCACGCAGCGTTGAAAAATAGTGTGACCCTGAATGAAAAAATACCGAAAATACTAAACGATCCAACATGTGATCTTCTAGTGCCGACAATTGTGCTTGATGAACTAAAAAAAATTGGTGAACCTGTAAAAGAAACTTTGTATCAGGCCGAGACTTTTAAGAAGCACAAATATGGGAAAGGGGATACGCCTTCCGAGGTTATTTTAGATATTATTGGGCAATTCAACCGGAACAGGTTCGTAGTTTGTACGCAGGATACGGAGCTAAGACACGAATTACAAAAGATACCAGGCGTACCGGTCATCTATATGAACAAGGCTTCCATTGTAATCGAGCCCCCATCGCTTACGTCTAAGTTAGAACTGGAGAGAAAAGAGCAGAAAAAAAGCGAGCCGAAGAGGGAGGAGCGAAGGCGGTTGCAGGAGAAAATGGACGGTGTATCTTTATCCTCTGCAGGTAAACAGCATGCCAATCACGGTAGCGTCAACCCTTTGAATCTAACCGGCAAGAAGCATGGGATAAAGCGAGCCAAGGAACCAAACCCCTTGTCTGTCAAGAAAAAAAAGAAAAGGGTACACGAAAATGATGCGGGGGGAAGCACCGAAAAATCCTCGACGAAGAAAGTGCGGAGAAAAAAGCGCCGCAAATAGGCTTTAATCACGTGCCGGCAAAAAAACATGTAAAACAGTCGCACAAAGATTATCCAACGCGAGTGCTGGGCATGACGCTCTGTAACGCGTTTTAGTATAGTGCAATAAGAATAATGGAATATGATTTTTCGTCTTCTTGCTCTGCTTCTTTCTCTGTCTCTCTTTGGAGAATGTCGTCGTGGGAGTCTTCACATAGGCAAAATCCATCTCGCTCGTTCCTTTCCCTCACTGCTCACTGCTCACACCACCACAACAATGCTAGCATCATATTGATAATACAAATAAATTAATTGCTATCGCATAATATAGAAAGATTAACAGAAGAAAGAAGAATACTAAACACTCTACACTATCAGAAGCAATCTCCTCATCCATCCGTAAAACAGTAATCTAGCGTGTAGAGTCGTAACCCTATCGCAGGAGACGACGCTCTCGCTCTACCGTTTTGGTTGCTACTTTAAGATGGCTATGAAAAGCTGTACTAAGTACTACATGGTCCACTTCTCCTTCTTCTACTGTCCGTTCCGTTGTTGTTGTTATTTTTTATTATTATGTTTTTTTGATTCTTCTTTTTCTTATTATTGGTTATTATTATTATGATGATGTCATTTTTAATAATAATATGTACCAGTACAGAGTAGTATGTTGTATGTTGTTGTTGTTGTTGGTTTTTTTTATTATTTTTTTTTTTTTTAAAATAAAAAAAAGAAGAGCAGTCGAGAGAGGTTTCAGCGGCCCAACCGCCACAACTGCGCCCGTGAGGAACGGAGGCAAAATTGGGTCGCTGGCAGTGCACGCACGCATATTTGACCACTACAGCGTCATGTCGGACGAAGGAAAGCAAAATGAAACGAGGTCAAACTACGTGAAACTTATTAGGTACGTTCGGAGTGGACCCTCTCCTCCACCGCCGTCACAGTGTATTTTTTAAACAAACTACTAACAGTCTCCTTGACAACGCTTGTTATTGACATACACACACATGTAGTGCGGAAGATCAGGTATTTTACGTGGAACGGCAGATAGCTATGGTTTCTGGGACCATAAAGGCGATGTTGATGGGTCAATTCGCCGAGTCCAAGGGTGAAATTCGATTTCCAGAAATCACAAGTCAGATTTTGGAAAAAGTTATTCAATATTTTCACTTCAAAAACACATACATGAACTCGACCGCGAAAATACCAGAGTTTAAGATTGAGCCAGAAATCGCTTTAGAATTGCTCATGGCCGCCAATTACTTGGATGCGTAAGCATACTACTGCAACGGTCCCATGGACTTTGTCATGAATGCGACAGGTGAAAAGGAAAATTGAAAGTAACAGATTGACCAATAAAACGAGTAGTGTACAAAACGGTGATATGTGTCTTGATGTATCATTAAAAATCATTTAACTTAAAAGGAATTCAGAAAACGCTTTAGATTTTTTATTATTTTTTTATATATATGTATAATCAAATGTATAAAATATAAAACGCCAGCAAAGTTTCTGTACTACTGACGTTATCGTCTAGCGAAACGATGGCCGCCTCCCGTTGCTCATCCTACGCGGAGATCTATTTGTGCTATGGCTATACTTGCTATATATCTGATCGTCCGCAACCCGTGAACTACGCCGTCGTGGAGATTGTAAACCTGCAGACAAGGGCCTAGCAGGTGCTTTCCTGTGAGGCCGCGACTGCGGCTTTTGCTTACCTTGCATCATAGTCACCCTTGCTTCCGAATGCTCCACATATACACGTGTCAATTCTTGTCTAAGTTGCTCGTTATCCTATGAAATTAAAAACTCTCGGTTAGCTCGCATTCAAGCAAAACATGTGGATGCTACGATCGGCTATTGTTTTGAAACTTACCTTGGCTAATAAATCCCTTTGATCTTTGTACATGTCAAGCAATCCCAAACAATGCGACAATTGTGCCTTGGTGCTTTCAAGTTCTTTGCTTAACACTTCGTTACTATCTGACCTTTGCTGTTCGAACAATTTGATGCCAACATCGTTAGGGTGCTTGCCCTTGTCCCGCAACATGTCCCATAACTTTTTTGTGATCTCATGCGGCTGATCAAATTTTAAGGCCACGCAGCGTTTGGCCTAACACACATTCGTATTAAAATTCACAATTTGGTTAGTCGCAATCCTGTTGAAAAGTGGAATAGGCACGAATAGAATTGTATTTACTTACCATGCTCTTTGCCTGAAACATAATGTCTTTTGCTTCCTCCAATACATGGTCAATATCGCATGCTTCTTGCATGATTGATCTGTGGTAATCTTGAAGTCGATGCAACGAGGAAACGTGATCTGCATGCATGGTAGACATGCCAGCCATCCGCCTGTGCTCCGACTCGTTCTCCGATGTCATCCTGGAGTCAATCCACCTACCATTTTTGACGAATGGCGATGGAGGTGAAACGTCTTCCGGGTGGTGGTGCTTTAGACTATATGTTTCGGCACCACTTGTGCCAGTGTTGATAGCGTCTTTCTCGCGGTAAATCATTTCATCGTAGTCATTATATTTGCTACCGTCGTTGTTATCGTCGGCATTATTATTTACATTACTCGTCGAAGTCATTGACGAGGGAGCATTACCAATGCTTGTAGGCCTTGACTTAACATGTATAGACGGCCTGTACTCGGCTGGGTTGTATCGTCGATCGGCAAACATTGTGCTGTTGTACAAATTGGTCGAAGTGGGTGGAGGCAAAGGCTTTTCTTGTTGCGATAGCCTAGTGCCTCCAACGTTTATGATGCCTGGCTCTGGTCTAGGCGCTAAGCTGTCCGTTGCCTCTCGCGCCCGCCAGTCTAAAGTGTCACTATATCGAATTACGGGTACTGAAGGCTGCGCTGTGGCGGCAAACTGTGCTCGTAACTCCTCTTTATCGCCGACGTTGTTGGTACCAGCTGGGCTAGTAGGTTGGATGATAGGTCCAGGCGAGCGTTTTCGCATAGCAGCGTAGATCTCATCAACAGAAAAATCGTGAACTGACGTTTCTCCATACTTTGCATTCAAGAGTTCTTCGGAAGAAAATGTTTCTAAGTTCTCCCTCTCATGCAAAGACATTGGCCCATCCTGAACATTTGAATCTTGACTTTCTTTGGAAGCTTTTTCACGTTTTCCAGGAGACTCAATGCCCAACTTTTCTTCAACCTCGTTCAGCAGTTCACCAAACATACTGTTGATCTTTTTGCTCTCCTCCGCCATCCTCTTCGTCTTTTCCTTCAAATCATCGCTCATCTTGCCGTGGGCGAACTGAAAGGGACGTTCTGTGTAGACAGTACCTAAGGGTAAGTCCTTCATCGACCCTTGCGCATGCTTCGATGGCAGTGATGGTGGCAACGGCGGACGGCGGGGTGGTGGTAGTAGTAGTTATAGTGCTATTATTATTTTTTTGTGTGTTGTTGTTGTTTGTATGTTGTGCCATAATAATAATTATAATAAAAAATATAAGTTGTTATTTTTTTTTTTTTTCATAGTTTTTTTTGGTGTGGTATATATATAGGTATTAGTATTAGTACATTAATAGTACAAAAACCATCATCATCATGCATCATGCATGTGGAAGAGAAGAAGCTTAAGATACAGTATACCAGAGAGGAGAGGAGTGTTCAATTTGACGATTGGTACAGCAGCTTGGTTACAATACTCAAATCCCGTTGGATCAAACAGAGATATTGCGCGAATGTTGCCCACACGATTGGATAGAGGCTCTGGCAGCAGCGGACCTGGGACAATGTCCAAGAATGCAAAGAAGCGGCAGCTGGTGCAAGACGTTTGGAAAATGAGGAATATGATGGCCAAGAAAAACAAGGTGCCAAGGCGATCTCCACCCTCGAAAAAATCGAATAAGTCTATCGAACGAGAGCAAAAGTTTCTGGAAAAAGTAAAGACTGCGGCTACTATAGTCATTGATTTGGATTACGACGAAAAAATGACCGAGACAGAACAAAAGAGCTTGTCACAGCAAATTATGTATTGCTACGGAGCGAACAAACGGGCAAAAAAACCGTTCAACATCTTTTTGTCAAAGCTAGGCGGGAAAACCCAGGAAAATCTCAACAATATCTGTGGTTTTCCCGATAATTGGCTGGCCTGCGAGGTCGACCGCGAGCAGAAAGGCTATGAAAATATTTTTGACAAGAACAAGTTGATTTATTTGAGTGCAGACTCGCCGAACGTGCTAGAGGAAATCGAGGACGATAAAGTGTATATCTTGGGTGGTATCGTAGACAGGAACAGGCATAAGAACGTTACATATCAAAAAGCAATGCGTCAAAATATCCATACCGCACGTTTCCCTTTAAGGAAATTCTGCTCCATAAATAGTGGCAGCCACATTTTGACGGTCAATCACTGCTATGACATCTTGTTATCGCGATACAATTCAGATGATTGGATTTCGACATTCAGGAACGGGATCCCATCGCGGAAAGACCTGCAAATCAAGCCCGAGTTTGCAGAGAAAGATACTCGTGCAGATTCCGAGATCACTCCCGCCAAGAAAATGCGTAAGTCTAGCAAGCCAAGGAAGAAGACAAAGCGGGAAGCCACCTTGGCGCCTTTGTTGAAAAGCACAAAGTTAGCTGTTCTCGTGGGAGGATCCGGTGGCATAGGCTTCGGATTTGCCTCGAACTTGCTAGACTCAAATTGTGGCGGTGGTCCCTATACGCTGCTACTCGTGGGAAGAAATGGAGAAAAGCTCGACGAGGCGAAGATTAAGTTGTTAGATCTGTATCCAAATGTTGGTTCTAGTAGAATACATGTTTTCAAATGCGACTGTGCTCGAAAAGTGGAATGTTACATGTTGAGGGACCATATTCGAGCAACATTTGGGAAGAAGCGAGGTACGGTGCAACTCTTGATAAACTGCGCTGGAATGTTCATGTGGGACAAGGACGTACCAAAGGGCAACGATCCATGCATGTACTTGAACGATGCAAATGTAAATACGAAAAAATATGTGCTAGAAGTGTTGATACCACTAATGCTGCCCGAAAATTATGCGCCGCTAGGGGAGCAAAAAGAGGCGGGGGNGCTAAACGTAAGAAATGCCCCTCAGATTGTGTTGGTCGGGTCGCACGCCGGCAGTCCGACTTTCAAAGAAGAAATCGAACAGAAAGAGGGGAAAGGAGCTACAGATAGAGAAACGGGGTACATATACGCCATGGCAGCCCTGCGTAGCTGGGCTTTGCGAATGCAGGTAACAATGGGGAAGAAGGGTATATATCTCACACTTTTAGAGCCAGGCCTTGTGGATACTGAGCAAGCTCGTAGAAGTTTTGGCCACCTGGACATGGACTGGAATTCCACTTTGAAGCCAGCAGTGTACGCAAAACGGGAGCTAAGCAGTGTATTTGCGGTACGCCAATAAAGATGAAACTATGTACAATATTATTTAATATAATGCTTTCGTTTGTCCTCCTTCGTTCAATCGTTATCGTCATTTGCGTGGAAGGAACTATATTTCATGAAGAGTGTCAACGAGTCCAGGTTCGCCTTCTTTTCGTCTTTCTTCTTCTTCTTCGAACCGGATTCGCTTCCGCCTGTATCATCCACTACAACTTTGTCGCATTTACTTTTTCTATTTCGATGCTGTTTGCTATAATCTTTTACTTTCTTTTTGCTTGATTGTCTGTCATTTGCACGTTTCCCGTACGGCTTACTCTTTGCTTTCATTTTATTTCGATACTTCTTAACACGGACTTTACCCACGTTGCACTTCTCCCCTTCGGAGCCCGAAGACTCCGAGCCACTTCCATCTAAAATCGCTGCCATCGGCGCCAGCTGCCGTTGGTTTGGATGGGATTCAAACAATAAGCTAGACATGGCTCCGTCGATCCAGGGCGGCCTTCCTACTTGGCAAATGCTGTATTGATTCAACTTGAGGTTTTTCGCAAGCAGGTCGTCTGACTGATTTAACTCTGTTGGGATGGAGTTTTTTCTTCTGCAGTAGGGGAGATATAGATAGTAGCGGGTGGTAAATCCAGCAACAACTTGATAAGGGTTGTTGGTTATTATTATTAAGTCAGGCCTCCTGAGTAAGAAGGAGAGATAGAGAGAAGAGATGTGGACAAGGAGTTTTTAAGACGAGGTGGGCCTTCCGAAAAAAATCGTCCGAATTTGATTTTTCTCGGCGGACCAGGGATCGTCGTAGTAGTAGAAATTATTATTTATTATTATTAGTAGCCTAGTAGTAGACTAAAAAAATTTATTCTTTATTCTTCTAATTCTATTTATTATTTTACAGTAGTAGGTAAAATAATTTAAATTGTATTATAATTTGAAATACACAACAGAGTTATTAGAGTATTATTTTTTATCATTGTTTATTTATATTACCTATTATTATTATTATTATTATTATATATTAATAATATGATTATTGATTTAGAGTTCAAGAAGCATTATTAAAATACTTACTTTCATCAGAGAATCTGAATAATCTCAGCAGAAGCTAAAATATACACTGTGCCATATATACATATAAAGCATGGTGGTAGCTTAAGCTAGTTTAAGTTTAAGTTTTTTGTTGAGACGATTCGACAGCATACAGCAGTAAGTATTTTTTATTATTATTTTTTTTATTATTTTAATTTATTATTATTTTAGTATTAGTAGTTAGTGTGATGAGATAACAGATTATTACTTTTTCAACCAAGGCTCAAAGGGTTGCTGTAGTAAACCCGAAGGATTAGAATATAAATGCAAGGCACACATTTTCATTTTCATAAATACCAAATCCATTGAAAGTTAGCCACCGTTTTATTTCGTTACTGTGTAAAAGATGGGGCTCGTATGGATGCTCACTGTACTGGCCGTTACAATTGCAGCAATAACCTGGGAACTAAAGTTGCCTCTGTCTAGAAACGGAAAAATTATTGACTTCGGTTTTAAATTTACACAGTCAATGAATGACCGTATCAAGGATGATACTCGCATGTGGTCACTGTTTGCTCTCATAAACAGTATTGCGTTAATGTATTGCAACATATTTGTGTTTGTAGATGCATGTTGGAACGGTTGGACTCCTGTAGTTAAAGGATATGTCATCTTATACTGGTTAAGATGTTTATGTGGCACGGCAACACGCCTTCCAGTACCTCCAGATATATTCGAAAGTAAAGCAGAAATTCCACCAGGCGGGTCTAATTTCTTCTTTCTCTTCAGCGCGCATACGATGATAGTAACTACAGTAGGACTTGATCATTACCACCAATTTTATAATCATGAATACTTGGGATGGATTATTTTGAGTCTCCTTGTGATTGTACTCGTTCTTCAAACGTTGCGGATACTGGTTACAAGAGGACATTATTCTGCCGACATGATTATTGGTTTTGCGTTGGCTATACTCATGCACTTCCACACACATTCTATTCAATCAACTGACACTACTAAAGGTTTTTTTTGAAGAAAAGCAAAATTAACAAGTGGTTAAAATATAGCATGTAATATATTTAATACAATACACATTTTTTATTTTTTTTAAATAGCGTACACATATATGTAAAAGTGCTGATAAAATTTTATACTCGTAAAAAAAAAATGTAAAAGTGCTGGGTACTGATTTATGAGAATTTTTTAGTGATTGAATGTGACGTGGATTNATTTCTTTTTAAGTTAAATGATCACAAAGTAACTTCTAAGAAAATGTAAAAGTGTAATTACACATTTTAAATAAGTTATTTACAAACTCATCAAGTTTTCAAAATTTGTGTTTTATTTTAAGATTTTTTTAAGGCAGCCAGCAGCTCATCTACTTTTTTTTCTAAGGCATCTTGACCAGCTGCAATGCCTTTTAACTGCTTTTTTATGTTGTGAATCTCGTTTTCAAGTGGTTCTACTACTTGGCGAACATGATTTCCAGTTAGTTGCATGTCTTTCTGCTCCTTGCGTTCCGAGACAGTGTGTCTGTAGTGGTCCCATACGTCTTTGATGACGAGATCCCATCCTTCAAGCAGTTTTTTTGCCTCTTCAGTATATCCTGTGTTAAATATGGTCTCAACTATTTTCATCAAAGCTTCTCGCGAGGGTATTTCGGAGAAAAATCGTTGCTTTTCTTTCGCAGAAAATTTTCCGTTGACAAGTGCGTCTTTCTCAATCCAAAGTTTTTCTCCTCCACTAAAGTTAATTACATATGAATTATCATTTACTATACAGTCTTGAAAAAGTTTTTTCAGAATGTTATCTTGTAATTTATCATCGAATACAACATTCACTTTTGCACTGATACAATAAGATAGTAACAATTTGGCATTTTTTGATGATGTAAAGCGCATTTTTGGTACCCAAACAGGTTCTATTTTTTTACAAGTGGGCCATGGGTAATATTGAAAAGTAGAATGGAAAACTATTCGATGAACTAGGTACATAAGGAAAGATTGACTATTCTTATGACGTAAACGTTGATTGTCTTTGTGAATTTCATACCCATCTGAAATGACAGCAATCAAAATGTTCACAATGACAGTGCTCAAAAGTATAAATGTCGCCCACAAAAGAATATATTTAAAATATTGTGCTGTTGCAAGGCCCAATCCTTCATACCCATTTCCAAGACCATCTGAAACATAAGAATCGTATTCATATAGGCCGAATGAAAGGCGTGCAATAGTATTGACAGATAACAAAAAACTATTAAAATCATGCTGTCCTGCATACGCCCCAAACATACCATATCCGGCACCCCCGAAACCAATTAATAGAAGAAGCGTAACAGACAATGTATCCAATAGATCGGCAAGTGCAAATCCAAGAGTACTCGTAAGTACGCTTGCGCCACTGTGCCAAGCAAGCTCTTGTACTAATACATAGGTCAAGCCAAGCAATATAAAAGAACAACTGGCTTGAACTCGGATATCTCGCCAAATTAATGAATCATATTTTGGGACGTTGCCAAAATGGGTTGTTTGCTCTATCGAGGTAACAGAATGACGATCTTTCTCTAATGGCAAACCAACGGGAATATCTATCAAAAAATAATAATAAATCACGAAGAATATGCAAATCCAACTGGTCAATATTATGAAAATATCCAATATATTGGATTTGTTACTTCGTATATGACTCTTCAAAACTTGAAAAGAACTACGCCGTCGTTGGACCGGTGTGGATGAAATGTCTGTCGAATTTCGGCGCTCTAAACTCTCTGATGTTTTTGCATCTTCAATTTCAGCATGCGTGCAAATAATTGCCATTATAATCCATAAAATTAGAAAAATAATCAGTGCCGTTTTCTCAGAAGTTGGATTCATATCAACAGAACATATTTTTGCTGTGAAAGTCTTTACTGTTCTGTGTTCAATCCAAACGTCTACATGATACATAGTATGGGTAAACGGATCCAATAAATCTACTACGACGTCATACAGGCGCAAGTTTTTATTCCCTGTCAATGCCGTTTTAAGCCCCATGAGCTGTTGCTTCTTAACACTGGACACATTTTCCGGTTTTATTTCAGCTGAATAAATNGGGACTGAAATATAACCCCAACTATACATTACAAAGCCAACCTCCCTGTAGACACTGTAAACCCCATACTTATGTTTTAAGTTATTAGTGACACTTTTCATCTGTCCTTTTTCTCCCGGTTCAAATTGTTCACAAACTTTTTCATATTTCTTCGCTAAAGAGTTTTCGTGTATCCCTTTTACCACTTTTGGGTTATTCCCTGTTGCACCACTCGGGAAGTCCCTAGTATTGTTGCAACCCGCCGGTTCAATTAACGCCGTTATTCTCAGTATTTTTAAATTGTCCCCGAAATACCCAGGGTCGTCGAAAAATGATTCCATTTTTGATATACCCCACTGAACATATTCTCTCCTCTCCATTTTGTCTGGGGGTACTATCATTAAATTTTTTATCTTGGATTTTGTTCCGGCGACATCTATATAATTTGTGCTCGCGGCCATACATTGGTATACTATGAAAAAATATAAGACATAAAACACAAAACTATTGAACCCACGATAGTTATACCGGTCTTCAAGGATCTCAAATAAGTTTACTACCTCCGCCTCGTCTTCAGAATGCGGTTTTATGGCTGCCATATTGCCAAAATTATGAAGATTTTAATGTGGATTGTATAGGCAGAGGAGGGTCGGTGATTACAATTGGCTTTTTTTTTGTAATTCACTCTTGATGGCGATTCCAATAGATCAATCTACGTTCTCTTCTCTGCCGTCATCAGTATTGTCCTCTCATCATGAACCGCTTTCGCTCTATTCTACTACCACTACCACCACCGATATTATTAATTATAATTAGTATGTTATTATTAATAATAATTATTAATAATAACCGCAGATAAAAGAAGAGTTTAATGAATTTAAGTTAGAGTAGTAGTATACCAAAGAAACCTCGTGGTGGCGTCTAAAAGTAAGTTTTAAAGTGCACGTATTTCATTTTGTAGTATTATAATCTGATTATGTACGAGGATGTTGGTTACACTAGACGACTATTGAAACTCTGTTGGGATCGAGTTTTTTCTTCTGCAGTGGGCTTGTTGTTTATTATTAAGTCAGGCCTCCTCTCCTGAGTAAGAAGGAGAGATGTGGACAAGGAGTTTTTTTAAGGTTTTTTTTCATTCTTCAGACGAGAGAAAAATTTTCGATTTTTTGTTTTTAGGTTTTTAGGTTACATTCTTCGAAGCGACCCGTCAAAAATGTGCAGCCGAACTGAATTAAAAATAACACAACACACTATT
>LT658845.1:0-12992 GCA_900128575.1 Stramenopiles sp. TOSAG41-1 | reverse complement strand
GGACATTCATGATGTATTGGAACATGTTCAAGGCAATCATCACAATACTGATATAAATACAAAAAAGTTTCAGAACGCCTTGCACCACGGACATGGTGCTAGTTATGCCAGCACTGCAGCACATGAAATGACACTGCATCACTACAACACAATGAAAGAGAGGCCGACATTATTATACACGAGTTTCAAGAAATTAAGTGGCCAACGAAGATCTACAAGAATGGACGATATGCGGGTGCCCCACGACCCCTTTAATACTCCACGTGACACAAGGCCGCGTTTTAAAGCCAACAAAAAGTATCTACTACGGTCTATGAGGGGAACGCAGCATTTGCAGCGATCGTCGACAGCTCCATCTGGCGTTTTTAGTGAAGCTACTCTTGGGCCAAAGTTCAATGTAAAGTTGAGTCCAATAAAAGGTCGACCAGCCACGAGCTCTTCTATTGTAAGCAACATTGGCATTGTAGGAACTGGGCAGCGAGATGGTATTGATATTACGCCTTTTGTAGAATCTATGTCCATGATTTTTCGGCCAGAGACATCATTACAAAATGTGAAGAATAGAACAGAGAAGAAGCTACCTTCACGAGGCAAGATGGATAGTGTTACAACAGATCTGGTGAACAAAAGCTCGTATAAACCTACAAGGTCTTGGATGCACATTCAACTGGGAAAATGTTTCAAAAAGCCAAAAGAGGAAGCGTACCCCAAATTTCTTGGTCGTAATCGGCATACGCAAAGCATGCCCTCGTTTTCACTCTTTAATGAATCGCTTGTGGGCGGCTCCATTTATAGTGGTGCAAGCATGCTTGGTGGTAGGCCAAGTAGTAGCTCGGTTTACGGTATTGGTACGAGACCAGGAAGCAGCTTACTGTCCCCAAGCCGCTTAAATACACCAAGCGCTGTGGGTCCAATGCTAGACATGTCATATGGCTTGAGTATGAACGTTTTAAATAATAGCAGTCACGTAATTTAGCATCACTTAATAAATTAAAGATACGCCTTAATGTTAAACACAAGTCTACTTGCACTTCAAAGTAAATCTGCCTGGCTTCTTTAGGCATTCTCTTCATCACTAGACTCCATCGCTTCGCTCCAAGAGACTATTGCACTCTTCAAAGTATGGTTCGGTATTAGTGCTTTAGAATCTATTGGCAAACCTGTCATAGGCGATAAGTTCGACTTTAGCCACCATTCTTCTATGCTGCAACGATCATATGTATAGCCGTCATTAGCAACGACAGGGTCTTTCATTATTTCATACGATATTGGGCACAAGAAGTCTTCCCTCGCAACCTTTTCTAGTGCCTTTAGTTTAATACTATCTTGTTTTAACTGTTCTAAGTTTTCTTTTGCAACAATTTCAGAATCAGATGAACCATCAATAGCGACCATTTGACGTATATTGCTGGATTCTTTAAGGGATGGTCCCAAGGCTTTGATCAACTCCATGCGTTCTATGTACATTTGTAAAGACTTTCTTAACTTCTTCGACTTTTTCTTACTCAAATTTTTTGATGACTCGAAGATTAAGGTGACAAGCTTATCGTAATACAATAACGCATTATCATAATCTTGGTCACGGTCATAAGCCACAGCCTAGACAGCCAGATTCTCTATTGCCTGCCTTACGCCTGGCTCTTGAATGCTCGCCATATCATTAGACGTTTCTATGGGATGACAAAGCCGAATGCTGACGTTGAGGGTCTGTGCTCTTGTTTTGTTGAAGTGGTGTATTAAAGTTTTAGTAATCATCATCCCCAGCAGCAGATAAGAAGTGTTGTTGTAGCAGAGAGTAGCAGCAGCAAAATAATTGAAACAATATTTTTTTTTATTATTAGTAGGGCTAGCTGTGCTAATAAAATACATGTATTATTATTATTATTATTTATTATTATTATTATTATTGATGGCCTGCTAGCACTACTACTACTCCTCGAGAAACATCTTACGTTGTACATGGGAATAGCATTAGCCTGTGTCGTGTGTGCTTGCTAATCTGAGAAAGACAGGTGCTTGCCGCTAGGTCTACGCCACAATCGCTGTTGGCCACCACTTTGCATAGATTCCTCCAGTTCGCTTGGTCCGATCATTTCAAGACAGGTAATCAGCTCATCGAAATCAACGTTTTGGTCTACATTGTCGATGTCAGCATCAAAAATCATTTCATCCGCAATTGCAGGGCTAAACTTAATTCCATGCCTACCACCAAATTTGTTCATTGCGTATATTAATTTTTCCCTATTTACGGATAGATTTTCGAGTTCTTTTCCCTTCAATTTTCCACAATCCGTCTCAGGTACGCCACAAAGTTTCAAGAAATCCTTTTCCAGCTGCTGGTCTAATTCCTCAAGCTTAATGTGCGTGGAGACTATGGACACAAAAGCATCGAAAGATAAGTGTCCATCATGCTCGACATCCCACTCGTTCATTATACAGGCTAGCTCCACTTCATCTTCATGGTGGCCTAAATAGTCCATCAGCTTGGATAAACTTGTTTTGTTTAACATCAGTTTCCCATTGTGCAAATCTGCAAACTCCTCAAACATACGATGCAGGCTTACAATAGCACCATTATCAAGTGGAGCCAACGTCAGTTTTTCAATCATCTTGAGGAACTCATTGATGCCAACTGACACTGTTGCGCAAAAAACACCAGTGTGAGTTCCTGTATTATCTATAACTTCCACCTTTTCTCCAAGAACGCTATGCATATTCTTTACCTCATTAATAGTAGGAAAAATGCCCAGATCCATAATCGCTTTTTGGCATATAGGTAGTGGCAGTGTCCCTACAACACTGTCTTCCTGCTTGAGTGTGGATTCTGTATTGGCAGACATATCTTTGAGATGAAACTTAAACCACTTTCTGGCTTCAACTTCTTGTACTTTAGAGAGGTGAGGCTTGGTGTTTTCCCATACTGAATGTTTAATAGCATGAAGTTTTTCTGGCGTATTTGACAGCTTTCCTGGCTCTTTTCGAAACTTTTCTAAATCTATATGCTGGAAGGTGTGAACATGGTGATCAGCATCGTACTGGGCAAGTGTAACATCGTGTTCGTGATCATGTTCATCATCAACCCCGTGCTGCTGCTTCCAGTGAAGCCGCTGTCGTAGATGTGCATCGTGGTTTTCTCTGATATGCAACACTAAGTTCTGTGCTAATGCATGAGAATAATGTGTGCTAAATTTGCTAGCTTTGATTTTTTCTTGGGGTTTACTGAAATGCTCTAACCCGTGTATGTCCCTTTCTAGGCGCTGCCTCATTGTGGTGGCATACTTTAAAATATGATGAGTGATCGCCAGTGCAAGACGTGGATTTTTCTCTTCCATTTGTTTCAACTTTGTTTTTGTAATTGCCCAAAAGGTACTTTCTTGCTCAACAACCACAGTGTGAGTTACTGGTAAATTTAGAAATATACATTCATCATTTATAACCGCGCCTTTAGTCACAGTTTGTATTCGTTTTACTTGACCATCATCTGTTGCCGTGTATGAAGTTACACGTCCTTGTTGCAATAGAAAAATCGTGTCTATTTTTGCCCCCTCGCTACACAAAATATCGTTTTTTTTCCTCGTGATTAGACTTGCGTATTTCCAGATTTCAGTCCCAATTTCTGACCCTAGAGCAATCTCGAAAAGTTGATATTTTTTCTTCTCACGAGCTTCTTTGTGCAACTTGATGAATGAATCAAAGATCAACCAAAACGATCGTAATCTTGCTGCTCGTTTTAGGATAAAGTCTTCACACAATTCCATCGCGTGGTCTAGATCTTCAGCTTGGTACACAGGAATTTTCGGCTTTTCTTCTCCATGGTCTTCACTTTCTACCTTTCCGATCAATCCAAATTTAGTAAATTGTGTTTTAAACTTCTCGTGCCCAGTAATAATCATGTGTATTCCATGTGGCTGGCTTTGAATGTATCGCCGAATATCTTTAAGCGTTTTTAGCCCAGACTCATCTACATTTTCAACGTATAGAAAGTCTAAAATTATGAATCTAACTTCCTCTGGTTTAGATCTTTTATCACTAGCTGCAATTATATCTTTGACAACATCAAATATATGCGATACGGATAGAAAAAACAAAAAGCCATCCAACTGGATAATTTGAACTCGTTTCCCAACTCGGGTTAGTAAAGCCTCCTCCCAATATGTCCTGACGACTTTGCTTCTATAAAATTCACCGCATTCGATATTTCGCACAACGTCAACTTGAACGGAAGAATGTATATATGAAATAAACGACAACAAAACGCCAAAAACAACTGCGTATATCATGGACAGGGTAGTCTTTATTACACTATCCATAAAAATAACAACAAAAACAATGCCATAAATTGTCAATAAATCCAGCTTTTTCATGCGCCAAATAGGCAAAATCAAATAATTTTCTAAAAATGGCATTGCAGCATAGAACAACAGTAGACTGAATACAAACCTAGGTAAAAATCTCAATAGCTCCACGCTAAGATTAAAAATCCAAAAGAATCCACAAAAAATACCCACGAAAGCCCCTACTCTTCTGTCTAAGGTGTTGTGTATGATACCATAGCTTAGGATATTGAATTTCACTTGGGGATAACCTGGCGATGCCACACCTGCAAATGCAGCTACTACGTTTTCAACCCCGGTTGTTAAAATCTCTTTTCGAACGTCAAATTCCAATTCTAAGCTCGACTTTGTTGCAGCTATTTTCAGCAAGGAATCTATTAGCAGGATTATCCACATTACCACCATTGATGCTAAGATAGAAGGATCGCCGAGTGCTGACCATGCGATGCGTTCTCCCGTAAAGACGTTGCCATAGAACTCAGTGTACAACCCCCACTGAGACCTTTTCTCATATTTTGGAAACAATACGTCATTTTCCCGTAGTTTTTCTTCTTTTATTCCAGACAGTGCAATAATGATCCAAAATAGTATGAAAGGCACAAACAGGAATACTGGCAGAATATACATAGCAAAGTCGTGGAATTTTTTCTTCAATATAAACAAAAAGAATCCAAGGAATAGAGCCAAAAACATCATCGACACCGTTATTGGGGTTCCAAAATTGTAGTACTTTGGCCCCAAGGCAATTTTCCCTGCATATTTCAAAACTTTCCATGCAATACATCCTAGGAATCCATTGACTACAGGCTCTGGGAAAAAATTTATAATCTTGGTCAGTCGAAACAGTCCACAGAATAGCCATATGCAGCCCATAATAAATGTGGAAAACCATATGAGCATAAGTAATGTTGGAAGTGCCTCCTCTTTCGCGTACTTTGCTGTGTCTGACAATTCCGTGGCCCAGTTGACAACAAAAAGGGCTGCAACTATGTCTGGACCAGATATATTTATTTTAACCTCTGAAGCATAGGATGTGTAAAGACAGGTGATGAGGGTCGAGGAGCACTGCAAACTTATACCAATACCAATTGAATCCTGAAAAGTTTCGGTGGTGTACTTATCATCATGTATGATTACTGCGGCAACGATGCAGAAGATATACTTCAAAAACCCCATCACAATGCCATCTATGACCCACTTGGCGGTATAATTGAAAGTCTTTGGCAGTGTCTCCTCCTCGTGAGCTTCGTCAAGGTCAAAATCCCCGGTAAGTTCCTTTGCTTTTAGAAACTTAACGTGTTTGGCTACGTTGCCGGCCCTTTTGCTCTGTTTGCTCCGTATATCATCTTCCGTTTTTGACACTATTTCGATTGCTTTATGAGTCATAATATCACCTTCAACAACAACAACTTCTTCGTCCCCCGAAGATTCATCGTCCTCTGCGACAACAGGTTCAGCTTGCTCCGTATGCTCTTGTTCCTCGGCACCTTCATCGTGTACATTTGATTTTCTTTTAGTAGAAGGCTTCATCTTCTTGCAGTAGACTCCACAGCATCCAGAGTATCTGTGTCGGGTCGGGCTTGGGGATCAGATGAGTAAAGGTGTGAAAAAAAATTTTAGTGGAGAATGCCTACTAGTGCTAGTGCTGGTAATAACTACTTCTTTTTTTTTGGTCAAAATAAAAAAAATAGACTAGCCCTATCATCAAACTAAAACTCCTTCTTTCCTCATTGAAAAATCACCGCCTTTTTCGTAACAGATAGATAAAACAGAAGCACACGAGCATCTGACCTCAACTCCTCCTATGCCATAGTATTTCCCTTGTATTTTGACTGTGCAAGGCTGACACAGAATTGGCCGTATTCATTAGAGTATCATCATTTTTTTTCTGGGCAAAATAAAAAGGGTAGCAGTAGCCTAAGAGGTAGTAGCACTTAGCACTAGCTCTAGTGCTAGCCTTGAAAGATTAGTATTTGCCAGACTACTAAGAAAGAATGTTCGCTCTGACTATGACGCACTCACTTCAATATATATAGTTGTGGAGGAGAGGAGTAATTTTTTGAAAATTACTATGCACAAGAACAACCGAACCCCTGCAACTCTTGATTCTAAGTAGTTGCTAATACTTCACTTCACGTGTTCAAATCCGTGTAAAACAGCCAGATCAATAGTGATGTCTGGTGCAGTACTTTTTGCACAAAGAAGAAGGAGGAAGAACCGGGTTACTGGCGGACGATTCAAAAAATTTTTGCCTTGTTACAAGTTTTTTCATCACAGCAGTCATAAAGCAAAGTATAGTCCCACACTACCAGTTGCTGAAACCACAAGAGAGCACTACGTACAGTCACATAAACACCAGCTTGAGATCATCGTTAATGGCAAACCTATGAAACAACTTTTGGTGTTACACGTTGATCCACGCATGTATACCGTCCTAAACTTACTAGAAGAGCTCGCAATCAATATATTACGAAATAATACTGATGAAGCTATAAATACTGTTGATAGCAAGTACAAGTTGCATGTTAAAAATTTCAGTGACATTACCAAAGATTTCAATCAGAATTGTCTTCTTTTTGATTTAGGCTTTAAAGCTGGGCAAACCATGAGTATAACCGTAGTAAAAAGGCTTGGAAAAGTGCAGTGAGTGAGCTTGAAAGGGTTTCTTGCAATAGTATTTATGCTGAAAATATGTGACTGATACGCAATTTTGTGCATATATATGTTCAGTTTTAAAAACAATTGTTGTAAAGATAACATGATGTAGTATGAAAAAAATTGACATCAACCACAGAGGGGATGGTTAATGTTGTAAAAAAATTCTTGTTAATTATTAAGTAATCAGACTGCGCTAGTCGTGGAAATACATGTACACCATTTTTTTATTTCTTTATATACAAGCAAGACCCGCAACTATTCGGTTTGCAGAGTCAAAAGAAGAAAATACCCAAACTTCACTCATTTACCTACGTAAACTAAATGTTTTCGCAGCTTCCGCAGCAAAAACGTATCACGCCTTGAGGCGCTTCGGCTCCCAATTCGACGATCAAGGAGATTCAAGTAGGTGACTGTATTGCTTCCAAAATTTACAGACCCAGCAAGTAGACACCTATATGCTATTTCCAGCACTGTTGATATCAGACGTAAATCTTCTTGTTTAAGACTCCTATCATTCTGCAATTTCCTTCTTACATTATCATCTGCCACGAGTTGTTTCAAAAGTTCCTCCATGACAATGAGTGGTAGCATTTGATGATCGAACAGTTCAGACATGAAAGCAATCAAGTTTACGGTATCTTCAGCCTTGCTTCCCTTCGCGTATACATGTTCAAGCTCTATCAAGCAAACTTGGTGTAGTAATACTTTGGGGTTTGTTTCCCGTACTGCATGCTGCAAAGCTTCTAATGAGTCTGAAAATGGCCCAAACTTCAAGCCATCAGATCCATCCTGCCAATAGAATTTGCCGTGTATCACTCCAGTCCGAATGAATGACTGTTGCCACTGAGTGACAACAGTCCTAGAGAACAACTTTTCTAGAAATGCGACATATAAATGCGACTTTTCTTGGTTCAAAATTGCGCAATGCACAATAGCATACAATATACTCCTAAGTTCCTTAGTTGAATGAAGCTTTGTGTTTTTTACCTCAATAAAAGCTCTTCCAAGAGTTTCAATGGTCATAAACTTGACACAAGACTCAATTTTTGATGCTATGTTGTGGCTAATAGCCTTTTGATGATTGTGCTGCGAAGATGTTTTCATAGGAATTTCTTGTGTTTTCATAGGAATTTCTTGTGTTTTCATCGAGGCGTTTTTATTTATATTTTCTTGCTTCTTGCTAGGGCTACTTGTTTGTCGAATATTTACATTAGATATGAATTTGCTATCGAAAAGAATATCCTTTTTCGTTGTGATCGTGCTTGGGATGTTCTTGCAGACTGTGCTTTTTGTCACATTTATTCTATTTCCGTTACCCTCAGATGATACTGCGCCGTGGTCCACAACAGCATTAGACATTTTCGTTATGTCCTCTCTAAAATCACTAGAATACTGTTTTGCTAAAACATTACCACTCTTGGGGTCGTCGGGCTGAGTAGTGTTCTGGATCGTACGCTTCGTCGTCTTCGGCAAAGCGCCTGTACTAATAAGCGTGTTAGATCTTTGAGACAAACGGTTGTCAAACTTACTCTTCAATGCAGTGCATTTTTTATTGACTTCCCTTAGTTGCGCATTTAGGGAAGCAATTGTTGCGTCTTTCTCCATTATCTCTTCGTACAATGAAGCTACTTCGCTCATTTTGGACTGCAAGATCTTTTTGAATGATTTGTTCATTTCTTCTGCATCAACGTTTTTCTTATCCAAATCATCTTTGTAAGCGTTGTTCTCGAATTCTTTCTTTTTTAAATCAAAGTGAGTCTGATCTCTGTCCTTCCGTAGGTTTTGGCGCTCCTTATCAATATATGAAATTCTTGTACGCAATTGCAATATAGTAGATTCTAACTCATCTATCCGTTTTCTTGCAGAGTTACTTGAGTTATTCCTGTCGCTAATTTCGTGCTTTAATTTTGCTACCACTTCTTTGAGATTGGTAGCAGTTTTTTCTGCTCCTAATAAAGATGCTCTTACAATTTCAGTCTCTTTCAGAGAAATTTGCAATTGAGTTTTGCTTGCATCAAGATTATGTTGAGTTTCAATCAGCCTAGTTTTCACCCCCATCAATTCCACTCGTAGCTCCTCCATTTGTTGAATCTGAAGAGACTTTTTTTTTTCCCCAGCAGCAAGAATTTTTATCTCCTCATCTTTTTGACCAAGTTGTTTTTTATGTTCATCCTTAAGTCTACGCACCTCTGCATCATATCTTCGCACAAGGCCATCATATTTTGTCTTTCCAAGGGCAATTTTCAGTTTTGATTGCCTTGCCTGTTTCTTTAAATCGTTAATTTCCTGCTGCAGTTGAAAATTTTTATCAAACAAAGATTCGCTATTTATGCCTGACGCAATCTCATTGTTCAGCTCAAATGAACGTAAGATCTTTTGGTTGTCAGTCGATATTGGAAATAGGCCATGAAAGTTACGTTTTGCAACACAATAAAAGTTAATATTTAGCTTCTGGGGTGTTTCTTTCCCTGGCAAAAAGATATGCTGTTCAACATAATCAAAATCTGGTTCATTTCCGTCGATCGATGAACCTGAAAAGTGTCCATGAAACTCAAATAATTCATCCCCAAACTTATAACGTCCATCGATTGCTTTAACTACACCCTTTAGATCAGCATGATAAATTGATATTGTACATGCTTTCACTCGATTCGTTTTTTCACTGCTACCTTTCTTACCATCTTGGTCTCTGTTGCCTAATTCAACATATGAAAATGAAATCTTTAGAAACACGTGACCAACAGGATCGTCTCCATGCTCTTTCGTTAAAGGTTGTATGGGCACACCATCCTCAGGAGATATGGCAAAGCTGTCTAAATTCTCAACATTCTCGTCAGGAACAAAAATGTCAACAGTCGCATAACCAATCCGTTGCGGGTGTTCAAACAAAACATGAAATGGATTATGAGTTTCTGGTACGGTATAGGTACGACCATTTTCAAATGCATCTTTCAGCAAGGCTTTTTCCTCGGACAAAATCGCTAGGCAATGATCCAAATCAATCTCATCGAGCGTATGCCTCCAATTATGCTTTGAAAATATTGCTCGACATCGAAATTTACTGGAAAAGTTCATACAGTCGTCGTCGAGCTCTTTTTCCATGCATAATTCAATTTCGATAAACTCATCGTATCTAAATAGTACCAGCAAATCGTTCAGCTCTCGCATTTTACCTTGAAGGTTCAATAGGAGAGGATTAAATTCTTTTCCAGCCAAGTTGCGGTTCCTCCTGCTATTCCCTACCTCGAATTCTCTCATGATAAAATCAACACTGGGTTCCCCAGCTGGTAAACTTTCTTTTTTATGTATATCTACCTCTACGCCACTTTTTTTGTCTCCCGACGCGTTTGGATTATCCACAAGTTCATTGGCAGCAGTTTTTTTCTAAAAACAGCAGTACTAATTTCGATATAGCAACACGGTCATATTGCTTCAAGGTAATAATTTGTTCATCAACAACTTCATCTCCATTATGCAAAACAACTCCTTTGCCACCAATCAGAGATACTGAATTGTTGTATTTATCATACACAAAAGAGCAGTGATTTGCAACCAAGCCATGTACGCTTGGCTCAACATTCCCTCCTTTTCCAAAAACAGTTTTTCCATTGTGTTCCACACTCAAAGGGTAAACATATCGTTTTGACATGTACTCGTCCTCGTCTATATTTATAAAATGTGGATACTCCTTAATGCTATAAATAGTTGAAGCCATTTCAATGCCTTTTGCTCGTAGCATTTGTTGCTGTGCCTCCTCGCGCTTCTTCCTAGCGATGTCTTCAGGAGTGAAATTATCTATGTGATGCTGGTCCAGTTGTTGGCGCTTCGTACGTAAGTCATTTAGTAAATCCAATGAACTTTCTGATCTATTCCTGTTAGTTCCATTGCCAAGGGCATTTTTCTCCTCTAGTTTTGATTTTAATTGTTGAATCTGTTGAAACAAGTTTAACTCATGCTTTGTCATTTTTCGTTGAAGGGGTTTTTTTGGCTTTAGCTTTACCACAGATGCTGTAGCAGCAAATTGCAGTGTTGAAATTGTGTAATTAACAAACTTCGTTTCTGGTCTAAGGGCACAGAATAGATATGTTTTGCTCTTCAGCATTGTCTCTTTCAAAAATCGTCCCAAAAAGTAGTTGTTGCAACCAGGAATAGCCTGTCCAGGTTTTAGCCGATTGCTCTTGACGGCGGCTGCCATTTTTCGAAAAAAGTTCGTAATCTCAGAAAGTGACAAGTTAATTTTCTGTCCTTGGGCCCTTAAAGCCTTTGTTTTTGACTCATCAGGATGCTTGCCTACATACACATCTTCCCCTTCTTTATTTCTTTTATACTGGGCATATACAATATCACCCGCTGGTTCGGCACCAGCTAAATCACATACATATAATCTACCTTTTTGTTTCTCATTTTTACTATTTGTCGTTTCCACTTCCATTATCAAGATGCAATGCCCTCGAGTGCTTTGATGATTGAATTGTGTTGGGGAAATGGCCTTTCGCGAGTTTGCATTTTGCACAATAGATCTCAGCTCTTCCCAGGTATTCACTACAACCTTTGAAGTCCATGTAACATCCATGAATCCATCACTATCTTTATGCAATCCTGTCTTATCACTTTTTTCTTCGCCGGATCTTGATAACAAATCTCTAACTGTGTTAACAACATTTTGGAAATATTTGATAGTGATTCTCCAGCCGTCGTGCTTTCGCTTCTCTACAAAAATATGAAATGCTACCCTTGGAAATAAACCCCATTGCTCCTGTATAAATTTATGTTTGTACCAAGAATCTTCTGCCTTTGGATCATCGGGACCGAATACCGTGTATGTTTTTCCACTTCCGGACAAGCCGTAAGCAAACAGCACAACTGAGTGGCCGTGGAGTAAGTCCGACATAACGGGTCTGCCGACTTGCTCGTAAACATTATATTGAGTCGTCAAGTCCATATTTTCTGCATAGTCTAAATCTTCCTCGTCTTCCAAATATTTTTTGTAGTTGTAGGCCGACCACCATGCGTACGTAAACGCGTATCGTGTTTGTCGGACAAACTTCCCATCGAGATTCAATAGCCTTAACTCACCGCCTTCTGTCTTTTTCTTCGTATCGCTATCATCGCTCGAATTTTTATCTACAAAAAACGCAAGTCTATCTACTTTGGAAAAAGGGCGGGCACGGACAGCAACATTAATAGATACAACAGTTTTGTCATTTTCAGGGTCGTACATATCTACGATTTTCTTTAACGAAAGCCGAAGCCTTGCAAACGCGTCGCTACCCCTTCGCTTTTTTTTATTGTCAACAGGTTTAGGATCGCAGGACGCATCTTCGTCTTCTTCGAGCTCGTCTGTGTCCACAACCATTTCGCCTACGGAGTCGAGATCACCGCCAGTGCCAGGAATTAAAGACATCCTAGTACGGCTTTGATTCGTGTGATTTATAGCTTGAGTGCCAAGCCAATTTTAGTTAAATTAGGAATTCAGGCTTAATTATATCGTGGCAAGATCTGCGATTTACCTGGTGTACTCAAGAAGCTGCCGTCGTATCGGCGATCAATCATGATGATAATAATAAATAATAAAATAAAAAAATAAAGCGAAGAAGAGGTTTAGGTTCTAGGTTCTGCCTATATTATTTTATTATTATAGTAGTATATTTTTTTATTTATTATTTTGTATGACTTTACTACTAGCCCTACTAATTTATTATTAATTTGTTAAATTAATATATAATTATTATTTTTTTATTTTTAATCTACTATATCCCCTAATAATTATAATTTCTTATACTTATCTCTGTAATCCATTTTTTTTAACACAATAATTTCAATAATAAATAATAATAAAATAAAATCACAATTTAATGGGAGAGAGAAGTTAAAGTTAGGCTAACCAATCGCTTGCACTAGTGTACAAGGAGCTAACCCATCCAATCCATTTGTTATGGTGTACAAGCTCATCATGTTGTGTGCTTTTTAATAAATAATAATAAAATGATGATGAAATAT
>LT658843.1:0-13010 GCA_900128575.1 Stramenopiles sp. TOSAG41-1 | reverse complement strand
TCTGTAATGGTATTTGCCTTCTAATGGAAGAATTTCGACAGTTTTTAAGGATAGTACCGGAAATGTTAGGGTTTTGTCGTGATAGGAGTTCTAGAGTACATACTAGTACAAAAATCTTTGGGAAATTACTAGGTACATAGTATGGGAGAGATACGATAGCACTAGGATAGAACGTTGCAAAAAATCTTTGGGAGGGCTAGCATTACACAACATTGGCAAAAAAATGGCACGAGTCCCGAAATGCCAGTTTTATCCCAGCCTAAAAATCGGACGAGTTGCTAATCATCTTCCGTAACGCGCGGCCTGAGTTGCATTGCGATGCCTCCCAGTTTCTTTTTTAAGTCGTGTATACTATATATAGGAAGAACTACGTGCTTGAGAAAAGCTTCCCAGTCAACGAACCAAAAGGTAGGAGATGTGATAGGCCCACATTGTACTCAGCATCATGCAACCCCGGTAGGAGGTGTGATAGGCCCAGATTGTACTTAGCATCATGTAGCCCCGGTAGGAGATGTGATAGGCCTACATTGTACTCAGCATCATGTAGCCCCGGTAGGAGATGTGATAGGCCCAGATTGTACTCAGCAACCCCGAGGGAAGTGTCTTTACTACTGATGATGTACTGTTAAAAAAATTCCTAAAATGAATAATAAGGAAGATAAAGAAGAATCCGCACACGAATAGCCTCCAATATATTTTGTGCGTCGAACCCATCCATCATGCCGATGTTCTTTACAAAACGCTTACGTCGTGGTAATCAATGCTAACAACAACAGATCATTATTCCATCATATGCGTTTTGACGAATAGTGATACACCACAATGGAATTTTAAAGAGAATCACAATAATAGCTAGCACTAGTGGTGCTTCGATGTGTTTCTTCTTAATAATCAATACACACTATTGAAGGAGGCATAGGACATAAACTACAAATTTTATACCAGTATAAGTACTGACGACGAAGAAGAGGAGGAGGACGTGTTGTTATAATTAACAATACTATTATTGTAGTAAAAAAAATAAAATAGAAGAAGAGATAAAATAAAAATGGAGGAGAGCAAGAAAGATACTACTGTGTGTGATGATGAATGATGACGTGCTATAATAATTTTATTTTCCCTTCTTCTTCATTCCTCGTGTATTACATTGGCATATCCATGTCCAACCAGAAACCGTACGAGACACACGCACAAAAACGACACTATTGAAAGACATTCAAACTACAAAAGAAAAGAAAAACGACAATGATAAATTTGAGAGTAAGCGCCACAAACATATCCAAAGCCACCGCTGGCTTGAAAAACTTACTTCGAGCACCTTCTCGATGCACTTTTGCGACCAAAGCTGGGGACTGGGGCGAGTGGAAAGATGAGTTGAAGATGGAGACAAAGAGCGTTCATGCAGGAGTCAACCCTGATCCAAGAACTGGTGCCGTACTGACTCCAATATTTCAATCTACCACTTTTGTTCAAGACTCGGTTGAAGAATATCTTGATAAAGGATTCTCATACTCAAGGCAAGCAAACCCGACGGTCAGGGACCTAGAGACCCGTATTGCGTCACTCGAAAATGGCTTTGGTGCTACTTGTGTCAGCACAGGAATGGCAGCGACCACAACAGTTATATCAGGTACCATGAATGCTGGCGACCACTGTGTAATTACAGAGTCAAGTTATGGCGGCACCAATCGCATATGCCGAGAACAATTTATGCCGTTGGGAATGGAATTCGACTTCGTAGACTTTCGTGACTTGGAAGCGGTTAAGAGTGCCATTAAGCCAAATACTAAATTGATTTTCAGCGAATCTCCATCCAATCCGACTTTGCGTCTCTGCGATGTCGGGGCCATTAGTGAAATTGCAAAAGATAAGGGCATAGCACACGTATGCGATGCCACTTTTGCAACTCCAATGATCATGCGACCGCTTGACCATGGTGCTGACCTTGTCATACAAAGCACGACTAAGTTTTATGATGGTCACAACATGACTGTTGGGGGTGCAGTGATCGCCGGCACGCAAGAGTGGCATGAGCGCATGCAGTTTGTATCAAATATGCATGGCAATATCATGTCTCCACAAAACGCATTTCTCACGCTACAGACTTCTAAGACGTTGCCGTTGCGTATAAGACAGCAATCAGCAAATGCACAGAAGTTGGCAACATGGTTGGAGGCTCATCCCAAAGTTGAAAAAGTTGTTTATCCTGGATTAGATTCCTTTCCACAAAAAGATCTTGCCGACAAGTATCACAGGGATGGATTGCATGGCGGGATGCTTTGGTTTGATGTCGCTGGTGGTGACAAAGCTGCTATTACGCTGATGAACACCATTCAAAGGCCCTGGTCCCTTTGTGAGAATTTAGGGGCGACTGAATCTATTATTACTGCTTGCGCAGTGATGACCCACGCAAACATGTTGGTCGAAGATCGTTTGAAGGTCGGAGTGAGCGATGGTTTCATTCGCATATCATGTGGAATTGAAAATGCAGATGATTTGATCCGTTCCCTATCAGAATCCTTGGATCAAATATAAGACGAATACAGAAATCATAATCGGAGCGTGTGGCATCCTGGTAGGAATATATGTATTGTCCGCCATGAATATGGATGTGTCAAGGGGTGGCAATTTTTGTATTGTTTGATATTAGTACTAACATATGGCATGTGCATGCTTCCGAAGAAATTTTTTATTTTTTAAAATTTAAATATTACACACTTAAAGTGCATTTTTCTAATAAAACCAAAAACGTACATAATTTATTTTTCGATACCCCTCCAAGGAGATCCTGGCGTGCTCTAAATGAAGGTCTTCATTTACGTCTACCAAACTTTATATCACGCATTTTTACTTTCTTTCTAGTGCGCATTTTATTCTGGTTCTCATCTTTCTTAAATTCATTCGCTTTCACAGTGGCAAAGGAGACAGTGATGTCTTTTCCTAAAACTTGACTGCCATCCATGTCTCTCCTGGCAGCATTTGCACTTTCTTTATCACAGTACTTGATAAATGCATAACCAGCAGAATTCCCGGAGCGTCGATCAAAAGGCGCGAATAGTCCCACAATTTTCCCGTAAGCAGAGAAGTGTTTTCTCAGGACACTCTCGTTTGCTGCTTCGCTCAGCCCCGCTACAAAAATGGTCCATCCACCATCGGACCCAATTGGCTCCTCCTCGTATTCGCACAATGTTTTTTCGTTCATATCTTGCCCATTTTCCTTGGTGGTTACTTTATTGCATACGTAACCTCGTTTCGTAAAGGTGGCTGATTCTATGGATTTGTCGATGGTCATGGATATGAGTAGTCCTGCTAATATTATTATTATTATTATTATTAGTAATAAAAAATTATTATTTATTATTATCTTTTTCTCACATTGTCGTCACATCGGTTCTTCATGGTGGTTGTGGTTATTATAAAGTAAAATACAATTAGATGATGGACGAGCACTACGAGTACTATTATTAGTAACAATGTTGAATAATGATATTGATGTTTGATGATGAAGTCGTCACGCCATTATCAATAATTCACGAACGATCCCATTCTTCTACTTGTATTGTATGTGCGTACACACCTATCGGATCTTACAGCGTAACGTAAAAAAGTGGTAGACGACTTGCTAGTGTCTACCACTTCCTAGATCTATTTGCTACATCATCATAAAAAAAGAAAAAGTCTAATATAAAATTACACATACACACAGCAGAGAACACAGCGCTCACATTGTCAATTTGCCCTTTCTTTTGCCATTCGCAACTTCACCAACTTTCCTTTCCTTCATTCTACTCTCAGTTTTCCTTTGCAACTCACTTAATGGCAAAGGCCTTTCATCCAGAGATGCACCCCTATCTTCTGCAAAAAACGATGCGTCCGGCAACTCGACTGACATCGATCTATGGTTTGCAATCGCATTTGGCCCTTCCGCTAATATTCTATCAATGTTTTCAATTTTGTTTTTGATTGTTGCACCGTCGCTTTCATCTTTATCCTCTATGCCCAGCGAGGTAGCAGAAATAGCTCTAATGTGTTTTGCACTGCTTCTGTTCTGCGCTGCGTTATACATTTGCAAGATTTCGTTTGTCCGTTGTTCGATTATTCCAAGGTATTGCATTATGTTTGAATCTGTTACCCCTTGGTTGCCAAGCATTTCTGCAAATCCTTCAGTATAACAGCCTATTCTAGAAAACAAATTCTCTATTCCTTTCTTCAACACAACTACAACATTCATCGCTTGCTTATACTTTTCATCATAGTGATCAGCCTTTGTTTCAGCCTTTTCCAGCTTTGCTTCAAGATCTTTTAGTATCCGCTTGCGCTGATTTTCGACATTGTTCGATTTGCCCTTATACTTTTCTATTTCGGATTTAATGTCTGATATTGACTGCTCTAAACCATCAGCTTCTGCAGCTAACTTGTTTACCCGACTGAATAGAGTAAAGTTTTTATCCTCGGCTTTTATAAACTTTTCAACTAACTCGTCTATGTCTTGAATGCCCGTTGCTGCCTGGATCTTGGAAAAGGCTGCTTCGTAGGATTCGACCTTCTCTTTAGAAAGTGACATTGCAGCCTTGTCTTTGCCTATATTCCATGCCCCACGTGCAATACGCTTCTTCATTTTTTGTTCTTCATCAACGCTTAAATTTCCTTTGTTTGCCAAAAAGATTGCAGCTTTCGCCAACTTTTGCTTCTGGTTCATCATGCCTTTGCGGTCTTCATCTATCAGTGCACCCGCAGCTTTCCATTCACGCTCAAATTTCATCCTTGCATCCTGGGCAAACTTGTTTAACTTTGCTATCTCCTTTTTAGCCTTATCTCGCTGGGAGTAAGCAACATTAGCTTCTTCGAGTAGTTTGTCAATGTTCTTTTTCTTGTCGTACATCTCTTTTTCTAAGTTCTTGTATATGCCGTCGAATATTACACGCTCACGCCTCAACTCATCTACCTTCTCACGCAATCCTTTGTTTTTTGCCAAAGTATCATTGTACTTAACCAGCGCAAGGTCCAGTCTCCGCTCTAAAATCCTTATCTGTTTACTTATGATGTTATTATTTTCCTTGGAAGCATTTACGCCACCAACTTTGCCCCGTTGTTCCAGAACAGCTTTTTGACCAGCCGCTATCTTTGTGTCTAGCTCTTCAATGCGCCTTTTTTCCAACTGAATGCGCCTGGCAAAAGTATCTCCAATAGATTGCAATTTTTCTATCTCACTAACAGCAGCTTCGCTTGTAGCCATAGCTGTCATGTGTTTCTCTAAGGACAACTCTTGCTCCAGAGCTCTGTTGTCGTTGCGCAACTTCTCTAATATGTTGCGTTGCGCGGCGAGGTCGTCCATGATCTTGTTTTTTTCTGCAATAAGCTTCGTCTCGTTCATCGTTATGTGCACCAATTTAAAATTATGTCAAAATTTGTGTCCGTGTAAAACCAGACTTTTAAAAGGAAGAACAACGCGCTTTACGAAAGCTTGCGCAAACCTTGAAAGTTGCTGAGTAGTGATGCACTTGCGGTGTTTCTTCCTTGTATGCTGCTCTGCTTTTTATTGCATTGGTTTGGTGGAGTAGTTGTTATTTACTATATACTTCATAATAATATTATTATCTCATATGTTAATAATAATAAGTGTATATTCAATACTAACAAAAGGGACCGGGACTGCGAGACTCAAAATACATGAGCAAGAATAGAATGAAAAAAACGGTAAATGGCCCACCAGTATCGCCAATAACAGCTAACTCGATACGCAATGCAAGGCTAAGGCCGCCGTTCCTTTTCATTATATTTACTGTATATTAAGAAAAAAGGCTGTGTCTACGAGAGAGGAGAACACCCCATCCAGATCGTTTTATTCTTCCTTTTTTGCGTAGTACAGTATTAATATTATAGTAGTCGTCCTCTTCTTCTTGTACATCCAGTATAGGGCTAATGTCAATCAAGTAGGGATTGAGAAGATCGAACACAATCCAGCGAGGCTCAAGAAGGCGATCTAGATCCTTCATTCTAGGCCCTTTCCCATACTCCGTTTACTTGTTCCTAGTGTATAAATGACACTATGCTAGCTAATTAAATTTCAATTGGACAGGTTAGCCTGTCTCAATAGTAGTCTATTTACTAGTGATATCGTAATTTATTAATCGCCAATGCTGCCTCCATACTACTAGTCTGCTGTTGTTTGTTATGTATCTGTCTGTCGTCTGTGGTGTGTCCCATCATGGACGAGTTGCCAGAGCAGAACGCTGCGTAAGATCCTTCAATCCACGAAGCGTGTTTGCACTTCTGCCCGGCGAGACAGACAAAGATGAAACGCTTGCGGGGATTTTCTGGTGCCGTAAGGCCACGAAAAGCACTTGGACAACGAACTGGGGGAATGAGTGTCGGTGACGATAACAGTGGCTCACCGCCACTAATGAATGATCCAGAAATTCAGTTGAGAACCTTTGTTGAAGCCTTGTTTGATAGACCCCCACCATCAGATGACGATTTAATGCGCACAGTATTATCCTTGAAAGACAAAAGTAGTCGATTGCTGCTGTCAAATTTATTTTTAAAAAGGTACAGAGAGGCGAGCACGTTTCCTTTTGACGTTTCGTCCAGTACCTTTGAATACTTGGTTGATATGTGTAACGCAGTCCTCAGGACTGCCCTGAACGAGGCCGATTTTGAAAGTGCCAGAAATGTTATGACCTTTAGCATACTTACGACTTGTATTGTAAGTACATCCCCGGTTGTACGTGACTATTTATCGGCGCGAATAGCCTCGCACGATATTTTCAAATCTCTTCGGTATTGGATGTATTGCTTTGATATAATTCAGAGTGGAAAAGCTGGAATGATTGGGGTTGTAGAAACTGGAGGCGATGTGTTGAAGTTGCGGCGTGAAATGTGCAGAATGCATGTGTATGATGATACACAAATTGAGATCTTAGAGAAAGTTAATGAAGATTATAAGTTGGATTTAGACATGGATAGTCTCTTGGAAGAAACACCCGAGTTCCGGTCTAGTGTGTGCATGAAAGTTGATGCGGCTCAACAGTTGAAGGCAAAAGCGCAAGACAATGCAGGCAACATAGCTAGAATAGAAAAGCAAAAGCGGCGTCGGGAATCTGTAAGACAAAAGCTGATGTCAAACAGCTCCGCAAATGTGGAATTTGGCAGAAAAGCGATGTTGGCTGAACTACAACTCTTTGGAAAAGAGAGTAAACGACACGCAGGGCATAATGATAGTGTCGATGTTCTCATACAGTACGATTCAGATGGACAACTACAAGATAAAGAGGTGCGTTTGATAGCCCCAAGTTCAGTTAAGAAGCGATCGACGCTCAATCAACAACAAGATCTTGCGGTTGGGAAAGAACAAGTTAAAAGTACATTGGGCACTGTTCAAGAAAGCGATTCTGCCAAGAACTTTTCGCGTTCCCTTCTTGAAAACGAGCGCTTGATTTGGAAAATTCGGGTAGTTATTGAATCGACGATTCCTCATGTTTCGCTTCATAATAACTCTGGTTCCTTCTTCCTGACCAACTACTGCATTTTTTTTGTATCTTTAGATCCCCAGGATGTAGAAGATAAGGGCATTACTGCATTCTTCGAAATCCCATTAAGGACTATTGAGCAAATTCACCGGACGGGCAGTGGAGCAGATTTCAAAGTGCATATAAAGACGAAAGACTTTAGGACCATTTCATTTTCGAATCGTCATCTCATAACTGATCCAATTGAATGCTTTTTGCTGCTATGTGATCAATATGCCTTTTCGCCACTTCCTACCTTCGAAAATTTGAGTGTTACTGACGAAGGGGATGTCCAAGGTCTGGGTGAGCATGAGTTAGATAATGCAAATTCATGCTTTACTTTTGGACACACGGACGAACTCATTGAAAGCACCCCCGAAGTTGATGGTAACGCTCGAACAGTCTTCTTTCAATATGAGTGTGAAGAAGAATACCAAAGGCAAGGTGCTATTCATCATTCCACAGAGACAAAATGGCGATTATCATACTTGAATTTAAAGTATCAACTGTGCAATACCTATCCACAACTTCTAATTGTTCCATCTAGCATAACGGACAAGGAGTTGTCAAGTGTGGCTGCTTACAGAGGCAAGCATCGGCTGCCTGTTGTAACCTATAGACACATAAATGGGGCTGCATTGTTGCGCAGTTCATCACCGCTACCAGGAATATTACAGCGTCGTTCAACCGATGATGAAAAATATTTAAAACTGGCTGGTGTCCAGTACATACTTGATGCGAGGCCAAAAACATCAGCATTAGCGACTCACGCGAAAGGTGCTGGTTTTGAAAATATGTCAAATTACAGTGGCATCAAATTGTTGTTCATGGATATTGAGAATATTCATAGTGTTCGCAACTCAATGGAAAAATTGATCGACATGATCTACAGGGAAAAAGGTGATTCAAATTATTACGGCAACCTGGAAGATACAAAGTGGTTAAGGCATATACGAGCTATAATAATTGGCTCAAAAAAAGTCTCAAATTTACTAAGCGAAGACCAAGCAACTTGCTTGGTCCATTGTAGTGACGGTTGGGATCGGACGGCTCAAATGTGTGGTATTGCACAAATTTTGCTCGATCCCTATTTCAGAACCACACGTGGATTCGCTACATTAATAGAAAAAGATTTTTTGTCGTTCGGGCATAAGATTGCTCATCGTACTGGGCAAGGATGTAGAAAATTTCAAGATACGCAGCGTGCTCCGATTTTTTTACAGTTTCTTGATAGCGTCTGGCAAATATGGCGTCAATACCCTTGCAGCTTTGAGTTTAACGAATCATTTTTGGAGTTTTTGATGGATTCTGTGTATTCCTGCCGGTTTGGTAATTTCCTTTATGACTTCGATAGACAGCGAAATAAACTGTCTTGCACATCATTGTCATGTGAATCTGTGTGGAACTATATCTTACGGCGCAATGATGACTTTAAAAATATCAATTATTCTCGGAGAGACAAAATTTTGCGACCCTCTGCTCACATGTCGCAACTGGTACTTTGGCCATATCTGTACCGCTTTAATCATACTTTTTTGCCTAAAGAGACAACACGGCCATGGACGGAATCTAGAGTACGCAAAATTGATATTCTAGAAAACGAAATAAGAAAATTAAGGCAAAAGCTTGTTGAAGCGCAATCTACTGCTGAAGGTAAATATAGCCTTTCAAATATTAAAGAAAAGGGGGAGGATGGGGACAAACAAATCTCGGAAACCAATCGAAACGAAAACGATCAGAATGTTGCCATCTCTACAGCAGACATTGGTTTACAGACTTCTGAGAATGACTTAAACTCTATGAGTGTGCATTCTCTGTCACCCCCACCACCCCCTCCCCCATCAGCACATGAATTTACCCCCCCCCCACCCCCAGCGGCATAGAGTCCGAAGTAGGATAAATACTGAATCGTTAGATTCCAGAGTCATATCTTACATTGTCGCCGGTGAATCGTTTTTATCGACACAGTAAAAAGCAATGTGTATCATATTAGTATTCTACTTTGGGTTCTTTCGATACTTTATCATAGCTGGTCACTTATGATATTTATTCTTTATGATAGTTAAATTTAGTAAGAAGTACATAAGACATAATATTTTGGATAAGTGTAACCTTCTATATCGTATAAAAAATCATTTTATTATTATTTAAAATAATCATTAGAGTTGAATCACAATATATGATATAAAATACGACAGTATATTTTCAGATTATATGACGTTTTTTATCCTATTAACAGCATATTTTGGAATTATTAACAAAAGCCAATTTATGCCTTTTATGCGAGTGCTACGGCCTCCCAAAATATTGTATCAAGCCTTAAAGATGCTCGAGAAAGTGCTCTGAGTCTTTGAACAACTAGCGGAGTAATGTAATTTATGAAAACGCGTTGATGCCTCACAGGCAGCCACTTCTCTCTCAGAAGATAGAGGGTGTGTTGCAAGCATGTTATATCCCTTGCTGGGTTTAAATTGAGCTTCAAAATTCTTCATATTTGAAAATAGCTTTACCGCCTTCGACGGATTATAGCAAGCCCTTGATACAATTTCTAAACCAACCATATCTGCTTCAGACTCACACTCCCTACTGTTGGCCGCCATGATCAGACTGTCTATCCATGGCAGCAACATTTCAATGGCAAACCCTCCAATGCCCCCCGAAGGATCAATCATTGCCATTACGACAGTTACTAACGCTTTACATACTGCTGACTCGAGCATCAAAGTTTTTGTGTGCCCCTGTAAATAGTGGGATAGCTCATGGCCTAGCAGCAGTGCTAGTTCTTCATCACTTTCTACAAAGTACTTCATTGCCCCTGTATGGATGAAAATCTTTTGTGGCAAAAATCCATGTACAAATGCGTTTGGGTTCTCATTCCTTAACATCACTAAATTCCAAGGCTTGCGCAACGCGTTTCGCTTAACTTTGACCTGATGTAGCTCCTCTTGCAATTTGTTAAGTGAGCCGTCGTCTGGAGCCTTTCCAGCTACTTTGGCTTGGAGTTTTGTTCGTTGGATTTTTTTCTCTAAATTTTCAACGCGCTCCTCCCACATCAATAATGCAGCCTGCTTGACTCTTGCAAAAACTTTTTGAACGCGAAAACTATGAACCCACATAGGTTCCGAATTTTTAATTGCGATTCTCTTGTATTGTCTGTTTTCAGAGTCGATCCCATAACAATAGGCTTTGCATTTTAAATTACTGGCAAGATCGTATAAGTTATCTTTGTCGTAGAAAGACAAGAAATGATTTGTAGAATTGTTCTGGGATACGACGGCATAAAACATATTTGCTTGGTGGCCTTCAGGGTCGTCTAACAGTTCCATTTGCCCATAAGAATAGGCAGCTCCTGCAATGCCGAATATCAAAACTCCAGTACGCACGGCGCGCATGCTGTAACGAACAACAGGCCGATTAAGGAAGTGCAACAATCTGACTGGAAGCAAACCTTTCTTCACACCATCGCCTTTACTCGCTTTTGCTGTACCATTTGAAAATAAACTACGCTGCAACAATCCTGAGCGACGGCGTAGCAAATCCGTCTTTTGCCCAACTTGAAAAACAACTCGGCTCAACGAAAACATTAGAATAGCTCACTTCTCAAACCGCCTGATTCAAGCTGTGTGGTGTACCCACCGGTTGGTCGTGTCGATCGATTGCTGACGATCCAAAAACATTACTAGTATTATATTCCCCTCTCCTCCTCCTCCTTCTTCTTCTTTTTTTTTTTTTTTTTTTTTTTTTTTTTTTCTTCTTCTTCTTCTTCTTTCTTGTTGTTGCGTGCTGCTATTAACTGTGTACGAGAGAAGAAAGTCAAGAGTGCAGCAGAGAGAGTAGTGTTTAGCATACTACGTACATGTAGCACCAAGAAGGGTGATTGATGATTTTTTTATTGTTAAAACCGTACGTATTTATTTATTATCATTATTTAAATAGGCTAATAAAATCTAAGCATAATAAAGAGGAGAGCCAAGCTTAAGCTGAATGAGTAAAACAGGAGGAGTAAATATGTTGTATAGAAAAACTTATTTTCCTTTCGCAATGTTTAAATCTAAAAGTAGTGGTCGTGTTGCAAGAAGTAGTCATGTTGAAGCTATGAACAACAATCTCGCCCATCGCTACCACAGGCCAGAGTACCATGTGAAGGGAAGCAGAATTCACACTAACTACAAGTTGCTCCAATTTAATTTCCTAGGCAATGCATGCAGCCATAGTCCTTCTCTTGGCTTTAAGATCCCCAGCATTTCAAAACCAAGTTGGTGTTCGGTAGCACGGTCCATTGCCAAGGTACGTGTTGGTTCCGCTAGCTTGAAATCGAAGTGATGAATCAAGTAAGGGATGATGCAGCGCATTTCGGATTGTGCGAAATTTTTCCCAAAACAATCGCGGGGACCCCTTGTGAATGGAGTAAAACGCAAGGACTGTGGGTTCCTGCCACTAAATGTGATTGGTCCCTCAGAAGCATCACCAAAATTTATACTGCCAGTATCTGCAAAAATATCTTTCCATCTCTCGGGATCCCAAACATCAGCATTTCCATCCCACAAGTCATCCCTTCTATGGTTACAATAATTCGGCAGTTGGCAGGCTGTACCACGTGGTATAGCTTGTTTCAGACCATTTGCCCCTTTGACTTCATACGATTTTTCCAGCTCCCTGCGTGTTCCATACGAAACGGCATTCCACTTCCTAAGCGTTTCGTTTATGCATTTTGTTAAAAACGTAAGCGAGTGAAAATCTGTATACTCCAGACCATTACGTCCTTCCTTCTTGATATTTGCGAAAAAAACATCGACCTCAGCTTGCGCTTTCTTCATGTGCTTGGGATGTCGAGCCAATTCGTACAGACACCACGACATAGTAGCTGCTGTCGTATCGTGTCCTGCTAGTGTGAGAAGCCATACGTTATCTCTCATAGATCGCTCTTGGTCTTTCCAATTTTCTAATTTTCGCGTCTCAACAATGCGAGTCAACAGTGGGCCCTTAGTCGCACCGTTTGGACCAATTACGAATTGCGGGCTTTCTCCTCTGGGATACCGTTGTTCTTTTGTCTGGATTAGCCGATCGATCCATTCGTTTGTGATTGCATCGGCTTCCTCATTGGCCTTGTCCGCTTTATGAAATGCCCATCGCACGCGACGAGAATTTGCTGCGACGTATTCCTCGTCTTCTCCAAAAAGAACAATTGCTAGAATACGGAATGCAGTGTCAGCCATCAATTCATGTATATTGTACGATTTGTGCGGTGATGCAGAACTGTAAAAGTGGGTAGATTCATCACCACGTTTGATTCTCTTGATTAGATTTTTAGCCTGCTTTTCAAATTGATGCAGCTTCGGCTCAAAACTTGATATTGGCGCCATAGCTTCCATGGCATAAAACCGTTGCCGACGCCAAGTATCTACGTCATATTGCCCAAGAAAATGACGTTGATATGGGGGTAGATCATACGCTGGTGATTTACGTAGGTTGTCCGTACCGATTATGGAATGGTCTACAGCA
>LT658842.1:0-13026 GCA_900128575.1 Stramenopiles sp. TOSAG41-1 | reverse complement strand
GAAATACTACTCACGTACTACTCTCATCACCACCTTCTTCTTTCTTCTTCTTTATCTTCTTCTTCTTTTTTTTTTTATTATTTATATTATTATTTATATTTTCTATGATGATAAAATAATATATATTATTATTATTATTATTATTTATTATTATTAATTATATTTATTTATATTTTCTCTTATTATCTTCTTTTTTTGAGGTGGTGGTTGGTGGTGGTATTATGAGTATAATAGGATCCAATCGGGAAAGAGAAGAAGAAGAAGAAGAAGCCGCAACAACAAGGTGGTAGTAGTTGGTAGAGTAGTAGTAGTAGTAGTGACTATTGAGGTTAGGGTTAGGCGATAAAAATATTAATAATAATAATAATAATTGAAGAAGAGAAAAATAATAGCAGGAGTAGTTTTAAGTAGTAGAATTTATTATACAGTCATGTTGTAATTATATATTATTATTATTATAAATAATAATAATAATTATTATTATAATACTCCTCTGTAATTATTATAGCATTCATCATAGTTGATCTGGTGGACGCCACATCATTACATACCTATTCACCTGAAAAAAAACTGTTGTAAGCAATGAACACACATCGTATAACTTGACGTCTTCAGGTACCAATGTGACGAACATACTCCGGCTTGCGTATGCTATTGAACCAATCTTTTGCTTTGTGGTATTCTTTTCGATTCCTGGCATTCTGCACACGAGGGCTATTATGGATTTCGTGGGATAACTCGTATGTACTTCGGTGTTTTGGAACTCGGAAATGCTCGAAATGCTTGGCACGCCTAGGGGATAGCTGCTCATGACCAGCGCTATTCAGTTCATATGTAGTTTTCCATTGTTCGGGTTTTGCACCGACGTTATCTGTGTATGTATTTTGAGTCCACCATTTACCTTCGGTTGGGCTAAATCTTGGACTTACAACTTTGCGCTTACTTTGTGGACTTTCTACCGGTGGATCCATAACCTGCGACGTATCATGATGCCGCCTGTCAAACTGTTTTTTCATCGTCTCTTTCGATGGCCCATACAAAGATTCTGTCGGCGATAAGACAGGTCGTATAACTCTTTTGTAGTAAGCTGCATTTGGATCAAATGGAATGTCAGTGCCGTTTCCTCCACCATATGGACCACCGGTCCCATTTGCCAAATCTACGTGGTCAGGGTTGTTCGTAGTGTACATTCTTTTGTGCGACGACCATGGGGCCTTTGAAGTGGATGATGCACAGTGTGTTTCAGATTGTTCTGTTGGCTGGGCAATGGAACAAATTATGGACTTATTCGAATCTCTATTTTTTGGCCCTTTTCCACTCATTGTCCCTTCAAAAGTAAAGTGCTTTTTCGTGGTACTCCAGGGTGTACGCTGATGAGTCGATCCATCTACATACTGCTGTTCTCCAACACTATATATTGGTATAAATTCACCTGTCTGTTCGTTTATACCACCGATTTCTCGGGACTCGAAGCGTCTTCGTGACATACCCTTCGATAATTCCTCCTTAGCCGAATTGTTCAAAAATGATGACTTTATCTGCGCATCGCCAACGGCATCTGTAACGGTGGGTGTCGCTGTAGACTCGCCAGATGCAGGTGTCGGTTGTGGACTTCCATCGAGACCTTGAAAAGCATTTAATGTTGTCTCCTTGGATTTATCAGAAGGTAGCTTTAATGCTTTTAGATCTGTGCCAAATGGTGGCAGATAATCATATTCAACTTTTTTCATGGTAACGCCTAGTGTTTGGGAATTGGGTTAGAGAAACCTTACATGTGGTTTTGCGTATGTACAAGACACTTACTATTTTGTTCTTTTGGCTGCCCCCATTTCAAAAAATCGTTCTCTTTAGTCATTGGTTCTATACTAACGGCAGCATTGTCCCCTGAATTTACCTCTACTAACTTAAGTTTCGAGTTATTGATGCTTTTACTTTTTGTTGACATAGGACCGCGAGATCGCCTTTTCAGCGGAGAAGATTCAAGATTCTGTTTATCGATGATACCTAGCTGCTTATGAGGTGGCTGTGGCTTCATCCGTGCTTTTTGTTCAACGAGAGCTGTAGCTTCCATATCATTAACGGTTTCTGAACTTGTTTCAACCGGACGAGGACCCTGGACATGGCGAAGCTTTGACATAACTTCACTGAGTTCACTTTCGTTTAGCAATACGCCTTTGTCTCTCAAAATTTTATCTAGCTGTTCCATCTTGCACTTGCCACAAAGACAACGTCTCTTCAAATGCAATCAGAGAGGGCAGCTGTTCTTGCGACAAGTAAATGAGAGACAAGCAGTCCACTACGCTATTACAAAAAGTGCAGGGCACGAAAAGGTTCGTCACAAGCAGATCGAAACAGAAGTTGCTGCTCTGTTTTGACCCATGCTTACTGATCGAATGTAACTCCAAGAAGATTGATATTTGTTATTCATACGACGAGATTATTATTATAATAATATTATTATTATTATTATTTACTATTATTATTATACTAATAACACTGCTGCTGCCTATGCCGGCGCCTGTGTGTGTTTATTATTTCTTTTTATTTTATTTATTTTATATTTTTTGTGAGGAAAACACTTCTCTTATGAAATAGAAATAATAATGATTGGAGTAGGAGAATGAATAACCGATAATTATTATTTGTCATAAATGTATATGATGCTGTGTAGTAGTAAAGATGAATAATGACTAGAATAATAGGGAATCGGTGGAGGCATAGATGAATCAAGTTATTATAATAAATAATAAACCAACCATTTACCACAAAATCTCGCTCGCGATAATATCTCATCTGTCGTTTCTTTAGCAGAGGGATTCGTATCATTTTTTTTTGTGTAGTTAAACTCCTCCTCATTTGCCCATCTTGCTTTTAAGATAGGGAGGTAAATATATCTAGTATATAGGTAGGTGCTAGATCACACGTCGCCAGTAAAGTAAAGTCTGTAGAGCTCCATCCACGACCCCCTGGTGGAATCAAAGAAACTTCCTCTTCCTCCATCATCATCATCCGAAACGCTTTAGGAGTTTTGACATAGAGTAGCAAGTATAAGAAGCAGGTACCGACTAATATACTAATACTAATACACGAACAGTTTTATCGATCAAAAAAAGAAGTTCACGCTATGTGATGCTGTTCTGGGCCTTGTTGGTCAAAGTAGGAAAGTAGGAAAGTAGCCATTCAAGAGTATGGGATGCACGTACTGTTTGTCCAGCACGCGGTAGGGCAAAAGCAAGAAGGGGGACCTTACTCGATAGTCTATAACCATCAACCCCTATCAAGTTGTAGTAAGGCAGGTCAAACAACCCCTCTCTCTGCTTGAAGCAAAGCGTGTGAAGAGTTGTTAGTTGATTAACACACACACCATGGAGTCACCATTGCAAACACACACGGTGGAATCACCATTGCAAACACACACCATGGAATTACCATTGCAAACACACACGATAGAATTACCATTGCAAACGCACACCATGAAATTACCATTGCAAACGCACACCATGGAGTCACCATTGCAAACACACACCATGGAATTACCATTGCAAACGCACACCATGGAGTCACCATTGCAAACACACATCATCTTTCCTTCCTCACACGTGGTAGGCAGGCTGGACGACCAAGAGTAGTAAGCCAAGTACACACATCACACATCACACAACACACAACAACAAAGTCAACAATACAAATACACACAATAGTGATGGAGTATAGAATGGCACAACAGTAATACAGTGTAATACATTCAAGATATAGGACGCACTTTCAAGCACGTATTTAACGTATACTTTATCGATTTGATAGGTATATCAGGGCGCACGGTGCACACAGCACTGAGAATTCTCTTCGAGGAAAGAAGTGTGTCGGCTGGCATTCATGACAAAAAAAAAGGGGCTTCTGGAACGGTATGCATTTACTATTGACGCTTTGGTGAGCCACGCCGCGTCCAGCGTCCTGTGAACACTACCCGTGTACACTCCTTCACAAGACTCGATCTCTGCTTCGCAACTCAGACAGGGCGGTCGTTTACGCTGCTCTTTTGACGTATTTCATAGATCGCAATTCGTTTCAGGCCAGAGTGCACGGTTTATTTGCCCAACATGAAATTGCTACGCACACTTTTGGTAGTTTTTTCTGTCTCATGCGCCGTGGCCCAGGATGCTTCCAAGTTTAGTGAAGCCGAACTAGACAAGGAGGATCAAGATTTTGCGCCGTTGTCTCCATCGTTCAGTGGGAGAGCGGGCAATGGGGCTTTACATCGCGAATCTTCCAAAATCGTAAGTCCCCAAAGATTTCAGGCAGAATCAGAAGGATTAGTAGAGGCGTGCCATAAAATATATTGGACACCAATACCAGCTACAGACGCACCAACCACTGGTTTTTTTGCGTCGATGGTTGCTGGGGCTGTAGCTGGCTCCGAGAAGTACATTTACGCTGTCGACATTCAAAACGAGGCAAGTAAAGTTCACAGGCTAGATGTCGACGCAAAAAAGTGGACTCAAATCACTGCTACAGGCGCACCAATTCCCCCAAACACGGTCGGTGCGGCCGGCACGTCCTCGAAAGGAAAAATATTATTTTTTGGAGGAAAGGTAGCCTCCACACAGGCCTATAGTCAAGACGTGAAAGTCATTCAATTGAACGACAATGCGGCTGAATGGACGGCCATATCTACCAGCGGAGAAAAACCTCAAGGCAGAGAGGGGGCTACGTTGACCCCAATGATTACAAAAACAAACGAGTACTTTTTATTCGGCGGTGCTTCCGACACGAACATCGCGGATACGACGTACAAACTGATTCCGGTCGACGGTGGCGAAAACCCAAGCTTCAAGTGGAAGAAGATAACTTTACCAGAGGAGGACACACTGAAGCCAGAGGGAAGAAGAGGACACACAGTTACGGCGTGGAAAGAAGATGGAGGCATCGAAAAAATGGTCCTATTCGGTGGCTGCGATAGCGAGAACAAATGCTTCAGCGACGTCTGGGTCTTCAAGACAGAAGAAGAGAAGTGGGAAAAATTTGAAGTCACAGGGGCTACCGTACCAGCTGCGCGAAGTAAGCATGATGCTTTCATCCGTGACGACAAGTTGTACATTTATGGTGGGCTACAGGATAATGACAATTCCAAGGCTCTTGGCGATATGTACGTCTTGAACTTGAAGGATACTGGAAGCAAGGAGTGGAAAGTTATTCCAGAGTCTCAGTATGGCAATACCAAGCGCGGTGCCATTTTTAATGGCGGGAGTATGGTTTATCTGAAGCAGAAGGACATGAATATATTTATTCAAGCCCAGGATGCAGCAGTACAAGCTTTGCGCTTGCACGGAGTATGCCCAAATGATTGCAAAAATGGGGCAAGTGTAACTGACGATGGGAAATGCAGGTGCAGTGCGCAGTTCGAAGGAAAATACTGCAATACCAAGAAGCAAGTCGTTGCTCCATCCAGCTCTGAAACATGCCCGCAAGGTTGCAATAGCCACGGCGAGTGTAAGGATGGAAAATGTCATTGCAAAGTAGGATATGCTGGAGACGATTGTAGTATTAAAACATGCAAAGATAACTGTAACTCGCACGGTACTTGTAAAAATGGTAAGTGTGTATGTGATGAGCGCCATCACGGCGAATTCTGCGAAAAGACATTTTGCTCGAATAACTGCAATGGCCATGGTACTTGCAATTCCCTAATTGGTCGTTGTAATTGCCAACAGGGATGGGGCGGTGCAGGGTGTAATACTGGGAACAAATGCCCTAACATGTGCAGTAACAATGGTAACTGTACGGTGACTTTAGCAACGCCAAGCAAATACTCCACTAGCAAATGTGAATGCTATCCAGGTTTCGTCGGCAAAAATTGCTCAGTCGACACTCGCTGTGGTGTGACTGCAGACGGTGTAATTTGTACAGGGCATGGCAAATGCGAAAATACAAAGTGCAAATGCGTCGATGGGTGGGCTGGTGATAAATGTGAGTTGAAAGGTTGCCCAGAGAACTGCAACAGCAACGGAGAATGCGACCACTTGCTTGGTAAATGCAAATGTAATGCTGGTTTCCGCGGTGATACGTGCGCAACTGCTGTGAAGTGCATGAACAACTGTACCCAACATGGTTCATGCGTATACGATATTGAAAATGTAAATGGTATGCCAAACTTCGACGGAGTCTGCAAGTGCTACGCAGGATTCAGCGGTCCTGATTGCAGTGAAAAGCAATGCCCATTGGGTATGCCGAACCAATTTTCTAAGTCTGAAGAAGAATGCAGTGGTGATCTTCATGGAGATTGTGATTCGAAAACTGGCGTATGTGCTTGCAAACCTGGTTTTGGGGGATTCGCATGCGAATTCAGCTGTCCGGCTGGCACACCTTCTCACAGTGGGAAATTTACCGACAATAAGGGTATGGGCACACCAACCGAAGGGGCCTTGTGGAACGATACTCGGCCGTCACTTGGTTTAGGACACGGTTCTTGCAGTGGTCATGGACTATGTGTAACTAGTGCTGACGGCAAAGCAAGGTGCCAATGCGAGGAAGGGTTGTCAGGCCCAGCATGCGATGTGGAGCAGCGTTGCGAAAAAGGCTGCAGCGGACACGGACGTTGCTTTCGAGGAGATTGCGTGTGTGAAATCGGTTACAGAGGGTCGCTGTGCGAGGAAAAGATAACTTGCCCGGTATCGACGAATGGCGATCTGTGTAGCGGCCATGGAAAATGCCAATATGGCAAATGTTTCTGTGATGTAGGTTACAGACAAGAAGACTGCAATGAAAGAATTCTGTGCAGGGATGATTGCAACGGGCATGGCATTTGCCATGATTCCAAATGTTTCTGCGCTGTTGGCTATAAAGGCAGCGCGTGTGAAATACAACAACCGTGCCCTAACAAATGCAGCGGCCACGGAAGGTGCTTCTTGGACGAATGTAAATGCGAGAAAGGTTACACTGGCCCAGATTGTGGGAAAGAGGACAAGAAGTTGCTTGTCGAGATCAAAGCTGAAGGGAAATGTGTTGGCGACTGCAGCGGACAGGGTGAATGCAGGCTAGGAAAATGTTTCTGCCTTCCATCCTTCAAAGGAGAAGATTGTTCTGTGCCTGTTGATTACGAATGTCCGGGCGGAGCATCAAAAGCTAAATGTAGTGGTAAAGGTGTGTGCAAGTACAACAAGTGTTTCTGCATGCCAGGTTACACAGGAGAGGATTGCTCGAAGGAAGCGAAGTGCCCAAAAGACTGCAGTAATAATGGCATTTGCAAGAACGGTCGATGTTATTGTCGTCCGCCCTTCCGTGGGTTTGATTGTAATTCGACGGATGCATGTCCAAATGGATGTTCAGAAAGAGGAATTTGTATGAAGGGGAAATGCATGTGTGTGCAGGGCTTTGGTGGCAAAGATTGTAGCGAAGTGACTGGCAACACCGAGTTGTGCCCAGACGAGTGCAGTGGCCACGGTTCTTGCGCATTAGGAAAATGCTTCTGCGATCCAGGTTGGGGCGGTAAAGGATGCAACTTTAAAAAGAAAGTTACTTGCCCAGAAAACTGCAACCAGCAAGGCTTATGCCATAATGATGGAAAATGCTACTGCAACCCTGGTCTTGGTGGCCGCGATTGCTCTACACCTGTACCATGCCCAGAAGGGTGCACGGATCACGGTATTTGCAAGTACGGTCGCTGTTTCTGTCAACCTGGATATTCTGGGCTTAACTGCACCATTCCAATCAATGCTGAAGCGAAGGCAGATGCAGCCATTGCTAAGGCCAAATACAAGGTCGCTAAGGTTTGCCCAAATCAATGCTCTCACAATGGATTTTGCTTGGAGGGAAAATGCTTGTGCCAGCCGGGATACGATGGAGTTGATTGTTCGCGTGTAATTATTGGGAACGATGATTGCCCGAATGACTGCGGCGGAAAAGAGTCTCCAAGAGGTCTATGTTGGCTTGGAAAATGTTTTTGCTTCCCAGGATTCTCGGGTGCAGATTGTATGGAAAGTGTAAAACTACCATGCCTAGGTGGTTGCTCGGAGCACGGACAATGCCACTTCGGAAAATGCTTTTGCGAGATTGGTTACATCGGCGAAGCCTGCGAGACTGAAGTAAAATCTTGCCCAGATGATTGTATGGGGCGAGGACAATGTACTCGCGGCCGATGCGTATGCGAAATTGGCTATCGAGGACATAACTGCAACATAAGTGTTGGCGGCGAATTCAAGTGCTTAAATAACTGCGCTGGAAACGGTGCATGTATTATGGGTAGATGTCAGTGCAATCCAGGTTTTATGGGCGAAGACTGTAGCATCGCAGTTCAAGATGTCCAGAAAATGGGCATCAAGAAGAATGCGCGAGTTAGCGATCAAGACGCTGTCTTGGCGACTGTGCACAATCCAGACCACGTTCAACAAACTGATGTTGCGTTACCAGACACAGACTACCTAGGCACCCCTAAGGATGTTGTTGTTACTACTGGTAACAATACCAAAGATAAGAAAAACTTTCCAGTAGCACCGGCAAAATTAGATGGCGAGTCTTCGCCGGTTAAGATCGTTGATACGGGGAAGAAAAGCAAATCACGTGGTCACAAAAATAAGGATGTCGGGTCAAAGCAAAAGGTAATGCGTATGATGTTTGTCGAAGAAGGCGAAGATGTCTTGCCTGGAGAAGAAAAATGCAACGGTAATGGTATCGAAAAAGCAAATAAATGCTACTGTTATCCTGGATTCTCAGGGGACGCATGTGACAAAAAAATAGAATGCCCTGCAGATTGTAGCAACCACGGCATATGTAGCAGAGGTAGGTGCTTCTGTAATCCAGGATTTACTTCCGCAGATTGTTCAAAAGCATTAAGCAGTAGTAAGTCAAATGGGGAGAAAAATAGTAATAGTAAGCCAGATAGCAAGAGTTGCCCTAGTGACTGTAATTTCAAAGGGCTTTGCAAAGGCGGTGTATGCTGGTGCAAAGATGGTTTCACGGGAGCAGCATGTGAAACGGGAGTGGATTTGTCCATTGAGGCGTCTGCGATGAATGCGCAAAATGAAAGAAGCAAATTGCTTGCGAACACAGCTTCATTACCAATGAATGTTGTCTGTATTATTGGATTTGGATCGTTTGTAATAGGTTTAGTTGGTGCCATGGTATGGAGAAAGAAATTAGAGGCACGGAATAGCAACATGAAAAGTGGAGCATCAAATGGCTACATGAAAGTTCCCTTGTTTCAACAGCAGTAATGGCAACGGGCCACGAACATAAATATATATAAAAATTTTAAAATTGTTTTAAAATGATTTATGATAAATAATCTGTAATTCGTATGATACATATATATAAAATTGATTTTAATACACTACGTACACATTGAAACATGGTGCGTGGCACTTATCGTCGATGTCTTTTGTAAATTTGAAGACAGTTTAAGTGCCCGGTGTCTATTTTGGCGCATTAGCTTCAAGCCTCAATATATCATTTTGTATTGCTGCGATCTTCACGTCTAGATGCCTCTCTAAGGTTCTCATTTCATTTTTGATTATGCCAGAAATCAATTCTATTGAAGGTGAGCTTGACTGCGCTCCCTCTGCCCCTCCCCCCCGCGTTGTGAAGTTGTCTACATTTCCCGCTGCACTAGTGTGATCCCGTATTACGGATTCATTTTCGCCCGATTTCTCAATGACACGGATGGCCTGGGCGGAATTAGAGATTCCTACAAGACTACTCTTCTGGCGTTGCATGTGAGAAGTTTTCACATCGTTATTTGGTGTAACGGAAAAAAATCCAAAAAACTCTTCTAAGGAGACCTTCCCATCATTGTCTGAATCGAAGCGACTTATGATATTTTGAACAACACCTGGGCTTGCTTGAAATCCTAAATCGAGCAAGGCTTGATTTAATTGCGCGAAAGTCAAAGAACCTTCCTTATTAGTATCGTATTTTTCAAATTGTTTTCGAACTGAAAGTTTCTGCTCCGCTACATCTTTTTGTAACAAAGCTTGAATTTGATTGCTCAGTAGCTCAATTTCAGAAGCATGCTTCAGAAACTTTCGTCGAAATGCAAGCCAAATGCTAGCGCGTCGAACTTTTTTACGCTCCATGGGAAAAGATTGCAACAACTTCTTGAAATCATTTCGCGACAAAACCATAACTTCGCAATATGTGAGTGCAATAGCTGGAGACAAACGCCTTAGGCTTACATTATCTAGAACCATATCTAAGCCCCATAACATCCCACTACATTTCACCATCATATCTTTAATTGCAACGCCGCGGACAACTACATGAAAAGTCGTTCCATCTATTGTCTCCATGGGGGGGTAGATGGCATTACGTAGCAGTAGCGCGACAGATGTTATAAATGCCTCTCCTGCATTTTTGAGCCAAGATACTTTTGCTAGCCATGGACCCGTTAGAATCTTTGCTACATGGCCTTTTAGGGACGGGGACAGGTGATTCATTAACAGTTGGTAGCTCTCCATCCGATCCAATGCTTGTCGACGACCATAATATTCACGCAACTGTGCAGTCAATGCTTTATCGAAACCTTTTTCGTTAACAAATTGATCCAGCAATTCCATCATTTGGTGGTGCTCCAATTGCGTTTTTTGCGAAAAATGTATAATGGTTGTGATCATGCTTATCAAGTATGCCCATAGAATGGAACCAATGAGCATAGCAATGGTGGCAAGAATCCTTTCAGAATATGTGGTTGGATTGCCGGCATCCCCATATCCTATTGTTGTCACCGTTTGCACAGCCCAGTATAAGCAAACAGGATACATTTCTTTAAAGCTAGGTGGCCATTCAAATCCGTAGTTTCCCTGAACGTACCATGTTCTATACAAAGTATCATTTTGGGCATTAATACTAACTATCATCATCCACATACATGCCATGAAATGTATAACAAACAATATCACCGAAACTAACCACAAGATCATTTGGTACGAATGCCGGAGCTCTAGGTACAACTTGATTTTTTCTATGATTCTTCCATGGGCTATAACCTTCACTAATTTGACAAGTCGAAGCAGTCGAAAAAGCCGCAACCATCTTAGTAAGGTGAAGTCTGATCTTGGCGAGGTTGAGTTTAGTAAAAATACGTCGTATGGTATGAACGAGATCAAATCAATTAAAAACCACGTAGACAAGTAGTTCCATGCTATTAATTTGTGGTTTCTTTCCCATGTAGTACACCAAGTGCTGTCATGATCTTTTTTTGGATACATCAAAAAAAAATGAAATACGATATCAAAGAACAAGAAGACATCAATCACACGATTGACTGTAAATAAAATATGCTGATCATCTGGTTCCAAAAATGCACATTCTACAGGAACCGAGAATGCAAGGAATACTAGAATGAACAGTAATCCTAAGTCCCAATACTGCATAACTTTTGAATTTGGGTGCAGCAAAAATCGTGTTGTTGGCAACATGTTATTAAACTTCTGCTTCACTTTGGAACGATTAAAGTGTTTTTGCATTTTCATAGACACAGCCTTTAAAAATTCTGCTTCCGAAATTTTCATGTCACCGTCTTTATCTAATAATGCCATAATCGCACGAAATTCGTCAGACGTAGTTGCTATGCCCATCGCACCAAACGCCAAAGATATTTCATTCCCATCAATATAACCTGATTTATCCAGGTCATATTCATGAAATCGTCTGCAAGCTTCCCACTCTTCGTTTCCTATTTCTATTTCGGAGCTTATTTCATTTATCTTCAAACAGATATCTCCAAACATTTCGATCGCAATCTTACTAACTGTTCTAGACAAGCGTCTAGTAGACTGGGCAGCTTTCATTGCCATTGTTTTGTTTTTATTAGTTGGTTTTGCTGCTGCTATTTTGCTTGTAACGTGGAACAAAATGCGCTGCAACAAGTAAATGCTGTTCTTATCGTCATTCAGACGCCATGGAATACGTTTAATTTGCTCGATTTCAACGTTTTCATTCGCATTCTTTTCGTGTCTTTGCAGCTCCTCCTGTAACTTGTATTTTGACTTTAAATCGGATTTTTTACTTTCAACAAGTGGCTCAGCCTTATTAATACTCCTATTCATCTCTCTTCGGGTTTTTGAGCGACGGATTATTGCACGCTTCTCCTCAGGTAACAATGATGGCGTGTATTTCTTTAAACATATTCTTTGGACTTTCAATATTGTCATCGCGACCTTATCAACAGTAAAAGATGGAAACCCAGAAAGGTCCAGCTCTCTGATGATAGGCACTTTGATTAAAGTTTCTAAAAATAAGACGATGTGCGGGACCCGAAAATCAGCCGAACTTGTTACCTCTTGTAGCCGAAGTTTGCCATACTTTAGTTCCCCGTTTGAAGCTTCGCTCAACATATTTGCCGAAAATGACTGAGGCAATTGAATTTTTTTTAATGCGCACGAGGAAGATAGTTCATTTAAAAAATCTTTAACATTCTCTTCTTTCACCCAGCTTATTTTTCTAATGTAAAACAACTTTTGCAGCTGACTATGCGTAAAAGCACTTTTTTCAGTCAGATCCTCGTGTATTTCATGTTCTCCGTCATCCGCACCGCCAACGCCACTCATAACTAGAAGTCGCAACTAACGCAAGAATGCTTCCTCTAATTCAGATAGTTTTTTGAACTGAAGTTATAAAAATATCTGCTGTTATTTGCGTTAAGCAATGCAACAGAGGATAAAATTTATAAAGCGTTAAATGGGTTCGCATGGTAATGATAAATGGAAGAGTATGTGTGATGATGGACGACGACGGCGACTTTAGACTATAATAGTCTAAATATAAATAATATATATATATGATGATGATGATGAATTACTATTCATCATATTATTATGTATTTTTATTATCATCTGATTTTAACAACAGCATGCCAGATGTAGTTGTGCTGTTCTTTCTTTACTTATACTACTTACTACTTATTAATTATATATATGTATGTTTATTATGTTATTAAAAAATATTATATTACAATGAATGAAGATATACTAAGCGAATCTCTGTTCCCTTTTTTTATTATCGATCGACGACTGTTACTAGGACGAGTGTTACTTA
>LT658841.1:0-13031 GCA_900128575.1 Stramenopiles sp. TOSAG41-1 | reverse complement strand
TATTAGTATAAATAATATTATTGAATTGTGAATAATTAGAACTGATAAGAATGGATTTTGTGTTTGTTATTTTATGTTTTAGCTATTGTCATTNGTTTTGTTTGTTTGTTTGTTTCATTCCTCTTCAATCGTTCAAGTCTCCTTTGCCTATTCCTACAAAATTTCCATTTTTATCACAACAATTGGCTTTTCCACCATATTTACGCAACAGTGAAACAATGTCATTTTTGATAGGGGAATTGACTGGACTACCATATGCACAGTCTAATGGTGTGGCTCCAGACTTAATCTTTTGATTGATGATTGTTTTGATGTTTCCATTGTAATTGTCAATGAGAAATTGAAGCGTTTGAACATTCTTCTCTGATCCCATTGCAGCAAAATGTAGACTATTCATACCATCACTACTATCCGTCTGTCCTATTAGATCCACTTTATTAGTGCAAGTCTTGACAAGGTATTGGACAATCTCAAACTGTTCTTTCGCTGCTGCGGACGCTTTCCGCGTCGCATTGTCTTTTTTCTTGCCTCCAGCAGACGGTAGGTCAGACGGCATTTTCAGGTCTAACGAAAGATTCTTCGACTTCCGGATCTTCAAAACTTGTATGCCGTTACTGATCAACCTGGTCCTCCGCTTGGTGCTCTCCCGGGAAATGCCCTCCATGACGCAAGTCTTCACGCGTTCGTCCACACACGAAAAGAATACAGCCGCCTCGAAACGGTCGCCTGCACAATGTACGCGCGCGTGTGCCGCAAACAGGGCCAACGATGTTTTCCCTCGGCAGTCAAGCCTAATGGCCCAAGATTTGCCTCCCCATTGAGTTGAGCAGCAGATCCCATGCTAGGGACCGCTTACTTGCAAGAGTAAGGCACTCAGGAACGAACCGTTGTTGACCTCTTCGTACACATCGAGAAAAATAACTGCCAGAGATGGATTATTGCTAGGAAAACTCATATGTAGTCTAGTAATGTACTTGATGAAAGGTCCCACGAGATGGATTATTGCTAGGAAAACATATATGTAGTGTAGTAATGTACTTGATAAAAGGTCCTACGAGATCAAAAACTTTGGTCTAAAATCGGAATAACGAGTTTCGGGTAGTTTCATTGTAGTCTTATCTGCCCTCAAAAAACTCGTTTTAAAAATAGCTTTTTGAAATAGTCCGGCAAAGGACCAGAGATCGAACATTGCGGAATACCAGTGCTGTGTGCCTGCTAGCTAGCCTCGTGGATCCAAAGGTGCTCCGAACAGTGCGGCAGAGCATTGGTGGACGTTTTTTTTTTCTCCCTCTTCAGTGTGCAAGTTTGGCCCTTTGGGGGTGGTGCACATGCATGTTGTGCACGCCCGTTCGTCGTGTAAACTTGCTGGGCAAACGCGAACACGGCCGACTTTGCGAATTAATTACCGCCGCCAAGATCTCTGGCTACGACCTTGACCCCACCCATTTCGAAAGCACCGTCCTCTCGATCGCAACCAGGAACGGCATGTCCACCGGCACGGGGGGGAAGAAAAGGCGTCTTTACGGCCGCAAGAATGTCGACGATGTCGTCCTGCGACCTACGACAGCTTCCACAAACACGAAGCGTTCCACTCGAAACGTTGGTCAGAGAACGCCGAACAAGAATTTGCAGGTAAAAGAGTGGCAATTGCCACCGCCGACCAGTGCAGAGAGGGTTTGGGACGGGGAAGAGCTTGACAAGTACGATCTGCAGCGCCAGAGAGACATCGCCGCGGAGAAAATACAAGCGAGACAGCGATCCTACAGAGCACGTCAAAGCTTTTTAGACCAAAAGGAAGCAGCGATGACCTTGCAAGACCACCAACGCCGTTACTGGCAAACGCAAACACAAAGGCAAGATTTCCTAGACAAGAGGAACGCGGCGATTAAGATCCAGTCGATTCGCTCCTGCCGTTAGCATATATAGAAGATTGCCCCGGCCCTGACGAACGCAGCCAGTGTCCAATCATTAGCGATGATGGAATCATTCCATTGGAAAAAGATGAGGTCATACGGATTTTCCACAATAATTGTGGAGAAGAAGGGGATTACAGCAAAATGGACATGAAGTCTTTTGCGAAGGCGTTGCAAGAAATAGCAGACGTAGGTGTTCGGCGATTGTGCCCATCCATGAGTTACTTGAAACATGTCAGTAAGAGCGAAAAGGACCCAAAAGACGTATTCAGGGAAGTCGCGGTCCAAAAATTACTGCGCATGAAGTTTATTGTCAAGAACAATGCATCTGGTAAGAGTTTCAGCGAGCAGCCAATACACGACAAAGAGGAATTTTTGCTTCGTTCGAAGAGCGCCATAGCCATACAAACTTGTGCGCGAGGGTTTTTGCAGAGACGTCGGTACCGTTGTGGTTTACGTGCAAACCTTGCCGTTAGCGAAATTGTTGCTGTGAGAAAGATGGTAATGTTGTCTCAAGCGCAGTGTTTCATGGCATTGCTGGCTCGTATGCGTGTGGCTAATCCAAGTGCACTCCGGAGAAGGCTGATGGAAAGCACAAAGGGCTTCATCTTCGATGCCAAAAATAAGAACAGTACTGTTAAATGGAAGCAGTCAATGCTGGACGCAGACAGAGAATTTGACCTTGCTGACATGAAACGTAGAACAATGGAGAGTTTGGAGCCGCGAACCCGGAATCGTCTGAGTAACGTGAAAGCCAAAGTAAACTCAAATAATGTAAAGAGAGGCCAGCGCAGCAAAGAAAAGGTTTTAATGAACAAAGTCAAGAATATCGTAGATAGCCAATTCGAAGATAGTTCGAGCGATTTCGATCGCTACAGCATCCAAAACTCAGCACAAAGCTCCGAGCAACTGTATTTTGACAACACCTTGGATTCACAATGGTCCAGCAGTAACGGAAATATTTTGTCAAGTACAATGTTTCCAACCATGTCATTGAGCGAATGGGATAATGGAACTCGTGGCAGCGATCAACTAATCAATGAGAAGAGCCAGGCAAACCCTACCCAATCTATATTTGAAGAAGGAGCCAATTGGTTAGACGATGCTGGTGTTGCCGGTGTTAGTGTAACCGAAACATTCGAGCAATACAAGGAGCGTTGCCATACTTCATACCAGCGAATGTCAAAGGAAAAGAAGGAGAATGGGAACGGTACTAAAGAACCTGCGAAAACTGCACCTTCAATTTTGAAGCGATCCGAAAGAAAAAAGGCAAAGCAAAAGCGCCGTGGCTATATCAACGGCCTGCCCCCGAATCATGTTACGTTTCAGATGCAGAAATCGTCGTTGCCACGTGTAGCCCAACGCGTTCATTTCAAGGACGCCCGTTCTTCAATGAAGCCTTTGTCTTGGGACGAGATTGATAATGGAAACGACAGGGGCGGAAGCACAATTATGGACTGGAAAGGCATAGAAGACTCTGAAATCGGCACTCTTTTGAACCCATTTCAACCAGGCCAAGCATTAGCCCCTCGACCTCCACCTCAGCGAGTCCCACCGCCTCCGTCACAAAAGCAGGTTTCGTTCGCGGACGATTTCAAAGGTCGCCACAAGGATTCCCCTCTGAAAGCGACCCGTATTTTGACCAGCAGACAGGTTCAAAACTACTCCAAGTACCAGAACCATTAGCACCCGGTGTAATTTAAAATAAATTTAAGGTTACTAAGACTCACAGCTGATTTATCAAATGAACCCTCTAAAAAATATATTTTAACTTTCTTAAAACTTGTTAATTCAAAATAATTTTTAAGGTTACTAAGATTCACAGCTGATCTATCAAATGAACCGAAAGGGTACACTACACTTTTATTTATATAGTATATCGGGTGTGATGGAACACAAAAAAACACACTATCATTTATTCCACGTCTCGTGACATGGCATGATTAAACACTTCCCGTTTGACCATTGTTGGGGGCTCCCTTTTCAATGTTGTACTCCCCGATAGGCTGAACAACTTGGGCAGTTACGGCATGCAGCTGGTTGGGAAGGACCGTCCCTACCGGCTGTTGAATCTGTCCGTTCACAGGAAGGTCGCCCGTGTACAGGCAGCAGCCCCTTGCGGAAAGCAAGATAACCCCGGCGATCAAGTTTTCATACACCCCCAAGATATAGGGAATACTAAGGGGAACCCCGATGTGCCCAACGCAGCCCAAGGTAGCAGGATACCTCTCCACTACGGCGCTGCCACTATTTCTCATCACATCCAAATTGTTATTGATAGATATGATGGCAAAATACCCCACAGATAGGGCGAGGTGGAGGGTACCGAACAAAGAGAAATGGACGGGACGCTTGATATACTGCTCGAAACGGGTCCTGCAACAAAACGAACAGACTCGGGCCGCGAACATGGGCACGGTCACTATCGTCAGTAAAATGGCTAAACCGCGCGGGTAGTTCTTCCGGGACGTCAGGACAATGTCATGGTCAGAGTCCATGGTCTTCTTCTGCCTCATAAAATTGTGCTCCTTAAAAACCTCATTTGCAAGCAAATCGTTGAAGCCACCCTTCTCCTGGTTTCCTGAGATCTGCACCGACGGGAAATCCACCTTAACCCTTTCTTCATCCCAATCTTTCTTTTCCCGGTCAGCATCGTCGTTGCGCATCCCAGTGCGTTTTCGGTCAGAAGGTGCAGAGGTAATATTTTCGATCAATTCTTTGCCGATGGACTTCCATGACAAACGACCCTCTTGAACAATAAACGTTGCCTGTTCGCAAGGGAAGTGTTCATTCCTAAATTTTTCATCGTTGTTCATGCATAGCGAGAGCCGTTCCTTCGAAAGGACACTGCATTGGATACTTAACTCGACAATAGTATCGTTGAACGGGACGCTGAGGCACGCCAGAAACGCGATTAATGCAACTAATAGGCTTATCCACATGGTAAACAAGTAGCAGCAACGGTGGTCGATATTGTGGTTGTAACGTGGGCTGCGGCCACGATAGTTCTGTTGCACGTAGGGACGTTGTTGCCCCATTATCGGTTGGGCGAAGCTGTGGTTCAAGCAGCTTACGTCAAATGTATCCCCAGGCTGCAAGTTCTGAGGCACCTGGACTTGAAACACCCCTCCTTGGGGTCCGTGCACCTGGACGGTATCGCCCCCGTGAAAGTTCGGGGGAACCGTCACTTTTAACACGAAAGACACGGGCGCTTCCTGCATTTTCCCAGAGTTGGAAGTGTCTTTGTGCGTGTGCGTGCTGTAGGGTCCGTCGGGGGTTTATTGCACTGGAAGTAGTTAAAAAAAAGGGCAAAGAAGGTGAATTTGAAGAATAATAATGGAAGAATGAAAGGGTTTTTTTTCCTAATAAAATAATAATAATAACAACAACAACGCCGTGGTGGTGCGTGACTATTATTAAATCCGCATTTACTATGTAGTACTGTATGAAGAATGTCTGATGCGATCGATTGTGCGTGTGCAAATATTATTAAATTCAGAGAGTGTAATACTAAATGTGTGTACTCTGTAGTAATAATAATAAAGACGACTACAACTACGAGTGATACCCAAACTTTCTTGAATAAATAATAATAAATATAGGATTTGTTGTACTTTTGGCTGATTGTTCAAATTTACACTTCACTGCGATAGAATACACAGAGTAGTAGACTAGCTAGTGCTAGCATAAATAATTCTTTTTTTGAATGTTATATGATGAGTAATGGAGAAATGGAAAGTTCTTCTTCTTCTTCATATTAATAATATTGTAATGTACTCCAGGGACCTGAGACTATAAGCAACAATCCCTATCAAAAAGTTGCGTATCCCTTGTTGATGTTCAAAGTCAGTGCATCATCATATTCCCCATTCTCACCTCGACAAATGGATTGAAATTAGTGTTACTACTCTACTACAACAACAACAATGAATATTACATCATATTGGCCATTTTTTATTACATAATATTATATGATGATTATTGGTTTATCCTATATTACAAATTACGATGATGAGATGAATTAAGAAGAATACGACTTCAACTGCTGCCCAAGGTCTTCCTGACGCCTCCACTGCAGTTGCCACCCTACGAGGCCGTCGGCTCTTGCGGTTGAACCAAAAGATTCTGAAACTCATCTTGGACACTTGCATGGACATTACCAAGGTGATTGATCACAGGACATCCATCAACAGCGCCCCCGCCATGAAACCGATAGTCGAACGGGACGGTGACGACATCCTGGTGAAATCCCCAGTTTTGGGCCAAAGCCAATACGACAGCGCTCAAAGTTATTTCAAAGAAAACAAGAACGATCCATCAAAGCCGTTACTGCAAAGGGGAAACGCAAAAGATAAATTTGACGAAGGAAAGTACGCTTTTTTATGTTGTACCCCATATGATTTTGTATATCGCGTATTCTTGTTGATCTTTATCTGTTTGCTGACCTACGGGTCGTATTTTTCATATGACAATCCTGGGGCACTAACGGCATATTTCAAAAAGTACATTTGCCATCACGACGAGCTGAAATATTTGGCCCTATATTCTGTATACTCATGGCCAAATACTATCCAACCATTTATAGGAGGTTGGATCATCGATAGCTATCTTGGAGTAGGAAAGGCAGCCGTTGTTTTCTCTGGCTTAGTTTTACTGGGTAGTGGAGTCGTTGCTCTCAGTGGAACGTTGTACAGCGTTTTCCCAGCTGACTCCTACGTACCATTCTACATTGCAATACTAGGGCGTTTTATTTTTGGACTTGGTGGGGAATCTTTGTCGGTGGCTCAGTCCACCATGACAGGAAAGTGGTTCCGTGGACATCAGTTGGCCACAGCATTTGCGATAACATTAAGTTTCAGCCGTGTTGGGTCTGCAACAAATTTTGCGGTCGAATCGCCAATTGCGGCAACCTACGGCTTCTCATATGCCCTGTGGACCAGCGTTGTCTTTTGCACCATATCATTCTGTATTTCCATGATATTGGCATACATGGATAAGCTTGGCGAAAAGGCAAAAGTTGTTGAGGGTGTAAAGGATGCCCCTGACAGAAAGAAGAAAGAGGACCTGATGCTTGGTCCAGAGTCAAGCACAGCCGACGAGGACAAGACTGGCAGCGATTCAATAAACTGCGACTCCATCATACAGGCATTTAAACCACGAGAAATATTGATATATGTGATTTGTGTTTCATTTTATGTGCCAGTGTTTGTGTTCATCTCAGTCGCAGCTGAATATTTTACAAAAAAGTACGGCGTGAAGCAAGAAGTTGCAAATCAATACGTCGCAATTCCTTACAGTGTAAGCGCAATTGCATCGCCAATTATGGGTTTTTTAATTGACAAAGCTGGCTACTCCATTCAATTTGTAGCATTAGCATCCATATCATTATGCTCCATCCATGTAACATTTGTTTACACAGATGCTGATCCGGTGTACCTAATGGTTTGGATGGGTATAACGTACAGCGTTTGCGCAGCAAGTCTTTGGCCAATGGTGGCTTTGATAGTCTCCTTCGACAATCTTGGATCAGCGTATGGGCTGATGACGGCATTACAAAACTTAGGCTTGGCCGTCGCCCCGCTGGCGATCGCGCCTATCCTAGGAACTACTGCGACTCTTGGGCAGTATAAAACGCTCGAAATTGTTTTTGCAATCATATCAGGCACTTCAGTGGTTTGCTCTATTGTATTATTCATTTTTGATTGGACATGCTATCAGGGTATCTTGAGCGCGTCATCAAGGAATGTGAAAACGATACAGGCAGGGAGATTAAAGCACCTATCTCCAACTAGCGCTTTGGAAAAAGGGTTGGACGCGCTGTTGAGCCCAAACACTGACCAAATGTTGAAAAAGGAGGAAATCACCAAGTTGAAGGTGAGAATGAAGCACAGAAGCCAGAGTTTTTCAGCAATATAACACCAGCATAACTTCTTAATGGGTATGTATAATTAAAAATGAAAAAAAAAGTTTTAACAGGAGGGTGTTATGATACTAAAATACTCGCACGACTAATCTATCAAGTGAACCTTATAAGAAAATTATAGCACGAAAATTACTTTATACGGAACACAACACAAGAGCGAGATATATTTTCTTTTTCGAATACTCTAGACGTATTTCTACACTCTATTTTTTTTTGTCTAAACCAAGTTTTATTCTTCGTCGGCGTTCCTCAGGCCCTTCAAGATCTTCGATTTTAAGTTTTTTCATTCTATCCTGGAATTTTAAGTATGCCTTTACAGCCTCGTCATCAATGTTGTACATACTATACAGTTTAGCCTGGTCCATCACATGGTTTTTTTTATCATGCTCAGCAAGTGCATCCCAAATCACAGCGGCTTTTGTACAAAGGGCAAATGCTTCGCTTTGATCCCCCCATTCTTTCCGTCTTGAATACACTTCCGCCAAATCTTCACACATAATTGCATACACAGGGCAACACGAATACCCGTTGCCACAAAAAAGTTTCATTGCCTTCTCATAGTTTGCAATTGCAACCTTATAGCAATACGCTGGTTCTGTTTTAATGCCAGTTATACTTAGACCTTCTGCCTCTGCAACTACTGCGACATAAAAGTTCATGCGCCCGATATCAGCATGCAACAGTGCTTTGTGGTAATTTGTAAAATACATGTCATCGTATTTCTTGGACATCAGTGAAGAACGGCTTTGGCCACTTGCATTATCCTTGTCCGCGTCGTCTCCATTGCCCAGTTCCTTTTCCATAACAACCTTAAAACCGTCGATTTTACTGACTTGTATCTCCTTGCTGCCGTAGAGCCGTAGACACTTTCGAAATTGCTCTTCTGCCAATTTGAAATCGCTTGCGCGCGGTGTAAAGGCATCGTCTACTTCATCTCGCAACTTCTTCGCACCTTCACTTATCTTTAATTCCTTTGTCATCATTTCCTTTTTTACATCTCTCAACACTGGAGGTACGCGAATACCTACAGTTGCATCTATTCGTTTCTTCATTATACGCTTCGCATCCTGCTTTGCAAAATTATTCTGATTTCGCCTATTCAAGGCAACAACCACTTTCTTGTCTTCCTGCGTTTCCTGGACTAAATGCGCTAATTCATCGCATTTTTTTTGCGCTCTTGCACCGACTTTCTTTATTGTTTTTTTAACTGCACGATATTCCTTTCGAAGCCCTTCTATTTTCTTGTCTAGATCAGTAACGCTTAAGCCTTCCAATCGTTTTTTTTCAATATTTCTTAATTTCTTGTAGGCTTTTACTTCGTTTTCTTCCACAGCCTTTTCTATAAACGATTCTACCACCATCTTCGCCGACACGTCTATCGCATCTGTTGCATGTGTGCGTTGGATTTTTCGGGAAGTATGCCATGCTCCCAAACCGGTTGTGTATCCTGAGCAGTATAAGGCTCTACAATACATATGAAATGAAAATATATACCAGAAATAGATAGATTGTTTGTACGCCTGAAGACTTTGGTCGTCAGCTGTAGAATTTTCTAACGCATCTGTAACAAGTCTTTTAAAAAGTTGATGCGCATTAAATGCATTTTCCAAGGCTCCCTTGATGTTTCTTCTGTAGATTCTCGATGGACTAAATGCTTCATCGTATGTACTTTCTTTGACAAATTCTAATTGCACCCTCGAATGATTCAACATAACCTGCGCCATGCCCACGTTATCAAAGTGTTCCCCAAATAAGTCGCTAGCCAACGGAATGACCATTTGCTTGTACAACGATGCAGAAGCCTCATAATCCCATGTACTACACAAAATTTCCCTAGCGTTTTTCACACATTCATCTAATTTGTTATTTGCATAGCCATCGAAAAAAAAGTTATCAAAGTAATGAAGACATTTTCCAAATGCTACGGACAATTCGTTGTTCCATTGAATACCCTTATCAGCATACTTGATTTCAAAAATTTTAATCCACCTATACGGACATACTTGATACATAGGGTTGTTGTGGTTGTCTTTGTCCAAAATAACTTTATTCAAAAATTCAAGTAACTCGTCTCCACTGTTACAAGACATCAAACAATTGCAAAACTGTTCTTCTTCTTTAATCCATAATACACATCGCTTACTGTAGAGGCTTGCCCATTCCTCTTGCCTCGATGCTTTTTCCATCTCTCGTTTCTCAGCTTCCTTTTTTTCCTCCCGTATTTTCTCCATTTTTTCCTTTTCTTTCCTTTTCAACTCTTCTAGGTGATTTTGATGCATTTTGAACGCGTGGTGACAATCATGGTATGTGAAAACCCGTTCGGTCGTCATAGCTTTCGCAATCCAGCGCCATTTTGCCTTGTGTCCTAGATCGGTAGGTGCATTTGATATGGTTTCTAATAGATTATCAAGTTCCTCCCTCTGCCACTCATGATAGTGCACTTCATATTTGTGTTTTGACACGCTACCTTTACGCTTCGTATCTTTATTCGTTTCAGCATCGCTTACCTTTTTGGACATCTCGCCACAAGATTCATTACACGCTTAAGGCATCGACTTTTCGATTCTCGCCGTCTCTAAAGTGCTGCAGTAAATATGCGCAGTAGCTATCAGGGATAAGGCGGAAGAAACGGAGCGAAAAGTAAGCATAGACTTTCTCGACCCCCAACTTTTCTTCGTACGCACAAAAAAAAATAGCATAATGAAATAAAAAGATGTAATAATAATAATAATGAATGATAAAAAAAAATAACAATAATACCTCCTACTATTATACCACCACGCCCAGCAACAACACTGGCAAATCAATGATGTCATCATACATTATAAAATATATCATCATAGATTATTACTACAAATATAAAAGTTAGTTTTAATAAATGTACCAGTATATATACAGAGCAGTATTATAGATTTTTTAAACATAATACAATGAAAAAATTTAAACAACAAAATTAACCAGAGTATCATCTCCTCTCTACATTTTTATGAATATTGTGAACGTAATGAACCAATGCAAAAGTGTTGAAATCGTAGCGCAGCAAAAAGAAGTAACTGAAAGGAAACACCATTTTATAACTGCTGAGGAGTGATGAGAAAAGAGAAGAGAAAAAAAGAGGCAATCGTATAGTACTCCATCTTGTTTCTATCTGCGTTTTGTTGCCTGATCAAAGACAAGAAGGCTGCTGCCTGTCAAAAAGGCTGGAGGAGAAAACCGCATCTAACGCAACACAAAAAATGAAATCAAGACAGTAACGTCGTTAATTGCACTACGGACAACTAAATGCAGCAATGCAGCAGAGAAGCGAGTATTATCGGCCAACTTGTACAACAGCAAGATCCCACACACGGCCCGAAGATCATTAAGGTGTTTCAGTACTGTGTCCCTGCTAATGGCCCGGCGAGCAAGAAACGCTGCTGGCGTGCTAAGTCGTTATACGGTAAACGCTTCACAGCGATGGATATTCCATCATTGTTAATAATGATGCATTGAACACTTCTGTACTTCTTCCAGTGTTTTTTTAATTCTCTTTTATCCTCATTGTCTTCCTTTATCTTCATTCTCTCTCCTTTTTTCACGTTTTTGGTTTGGAGAAAGCCATAATGAATTGAGTTAAACGAGGAAATGTTGCTGCCTTACTAGCAAGGAGGAGGAAAAGGAGCATTTCTTCATTTTGTTTATTTATTACTTTTTATTATGCATACAAATAATGTATTATTATTTAGATTATCATTATTATTAGCAACACAGCATCATTCACGACTTCCTCGGCCTTTTTCCATTATACTTACTACTAATAATGATATTCATTTTTTATTATATTATTAAGAATAAAACACTGACGACGACTGTTGTGTTTTTTATTTTATTATATTTTTTTTTGGCTTTTTCGTCTTACTTTATTAGCCTTCACCTCGTACCTGCCAGTATCTGAGGCCAAAGGTGACATCTCGGAAAGTACTTCAATTGTTCGTCGACCGGTAGTTGCTTTATTGGGCCGTGAAGCTAGTCTCTAACCAGCGTGTCTTTGGCAAGCTTGTTGGGGGGCACGTTTAAATAAAGTATACCATGTGGCAGCAACTCCACGATATTTCGGAGGATGCGAAGCAACAAGGAGTTGCGTCGGCCAAGCAGCGTGAGTTTGATACTCTGGTCGACCACATTGCACAGGATTACGAAAAACATGGCAACCGGAAACCGACACCGTTTGAGGAGCGAGCTTTATTTTTGTGCAAAGCTGAGGAGAAAGTGATTCCTTGTACAGATAGAAACAGAGCCATTGCCTTGGCGACAATAGCAACCCTGAGAATTATGGAGCACTTGCCAGAAGGAAAAAAAAATCAGATACCCGATATAATATATACACAGGCAGCAGATCATGCACAGCTGACCACCCCTCTATCTAGCGAGGAAAAAATGCGTATTCTGCAATGGATCGACCTTATCGATAAAGTCGATGGCAAAGTAGTAACAATACAGTGCGCCATGCGAAGTAGAAAGGCCAGAGATGCTGTACACTTGAAACGGAAGGAGCACAAAGGTGCTATAGAGTTGCAGAGGGTGCATCGCGGCCATAAAGCCAGAAAGGACTTTAAGGAACGTCAAAAAGCAGCAAAGAAAGTGCAGGACTCTATTAGAAAGAAAGTAGCAGACGAAGAGAAGAAAAAAAAAGAGGAAGAAATCAAACAAAAAGAAGCTGCCGTAACGGTAATACAAGCCCAGGCGAGAAAAATAGCCGCCACGGCAGAGACAGAGAAATTACGCGAAGAGAAGGCAGTAGAGCGCGCTGAGTGGAAAAAGGAGGATACTCAGAGCCACATCCAGGAACTACAACTAGTAAAACAAGCCGTGGAAGGTTTACAAAAAGCAGTAGAAAGTGTCCAGACAGAAGCTGTTAACGAACTTAAAAAAACAGTGGATGGAATGAATGAACTTCGAAGGGGACTTTTAGCAGAGAAACCCAACTATATGAAGGGAACTCATTCGAATATTATGCGGCGTGGAAGGCGAAGAAAAGGATTAGAATCAACGGACATACCAGAAAAAGCAAAACCGACCCCATCAAGGGACCCACTAGTGTTTGGTCCGCCGCGACCAAAACCAAAACCGAAGCGTGGGCAAAAGAATAAAAAAAAACGTGGGCGAAATGGCGGTCGTGGCAAATCGCCATATTTGCGTGGCCCAAAACCCAAAGG
>LT658840.1:0-13042 GCA_900128575.1 Stramenopiles sp. TOSAG41-1 | reverse complement strand
CCTGCATTATTTGCCATAACGTGATTTATCCTTTCAATAGTAAACCCATAGTAATTGCATTTATATTATTCCGTTTTCCTCTCCTTCTGCTTGGCCTTTATCACTATACACCATTGTCACTTTTCTTGTCGTTTATCCTTCTCTCGTTGTTAAGGCACTGTTTTCCCCCTCTTTCTCGGGTCGAGTAACATCGATGATTCCTCATACGCTATCGCTGGTATTCTGAGTTATGTGTTTAGCCATTTTCGTGTCGATTTGCAAATAAAGTACTTTTTCTTCAAATAATCAACGAAGTTGTCTTAGTATGTCAATAAGTATTGTTTGCATGCTAAATCGATATTACAGTGTGTTAATCCTGTCTCGGTTGCCTATCAATATCGTAATATGTGTAGCCCTATACGGAAACGCGTGCATATCAACATAAATAGAACACAGACGAAGGACACAGACGAGGAAGATAGATGGAAAGTAGTATTATATAAAGACATAATAAAAGAAGAGAAGGAGGAATAATTAATATAAAATAAATAATATAATAATATAAATAAAATAAAATAAAAAAATAATAATGCTGTAAGGAAAAAAATAAATCAGAAGATAGAAGAAGAGAAAAAAATAAAAATATTATTATAGTTAATAATATAATAAAATAAGACAACACATCATATGTTAAAGAGGTTGTTGAAGTATTGCGCGCATGCTGCTGAAGATCAAGACCTATTCTAATACGATGCTGCTGGCTGTGACAAATCGAACAGAACTTTGCGGACGTAAACAAACAGAGTATATGCGTTGGTTGTTGAATATTTCGATCGTGCTGCTGGCGATAGTGGCCGGTGTCCACGGTGGACACCATACCGAAGAATTTTTCTTAGGTTCGGCTTCTGCAAGCCCGCAAAAAATAGCTCTCGAGTCGGTGCGTCTCGAACCCCAGGACGTAAAGTTTTATGTCGAGCCGGCCATCATTGAAAACAATGCAGACGTAACGATACATTGGGAAGGTATCGATTCTGCAATATCTGGAAATGACATTGTCACCGTCAGCTGTGGGCCCGTCCAAGGTCCCCTCGACTACCTGGACCTCGTAAACGTGACTAAAGTTGCTTCTGGGAGCATTAGCCTACCACAATCGCTCGTGAATATGCGCTGTGACTACGTATTTACCTATTTATCCATGAACAACGGAGTAGGAAAATCCATAGCATCTTTTACCGTCAAAGTTAAAGGCGGGAAAGATGCACCAACGCAAGGTCACATTGCGTACTCAGAAAACCATGGCGATGTGTGGGTCACGTTTGTAAGCGGGTCGCCGTCGGTTCCACTGGTAAAGGTTGGACCCACAAGGGGTGGCGAAAAGACTATGGTTTACAAGGGCACTTCTACGACTTACAGTGCCCAAGATATGTGCCAGTCTCCTGCCAACCAAACAATGCAGCAATGGTTTCGCAATCCTGGCATGATTCACCATGTCCTACTGAAAGGCTTGAAACCGTCCACTCGGTACTTCTACCAGTACGGTCACGAAGGCACCTTCTCAATGGAACGATCTTTCGTAACACGTGCATCTGAAGATGACTTATCATCGACTGTAAAGTTTATTGCTTACGCGGATATGGGTTATCAAGAAGGCATGACGACGGCAACAAACGTCATGAGAGACGTATTTACTGGTGGGTACAACGATTTCTTGCTCCACTTCGGTGATATTAGCTACGCTCGCGGCCAAGCCTGGCAATGGGAAAAGTGGTTTCATGTCGTTGAACCCCTCGCCGCCCAAGTGCCTTATATGGTAAGCATTGGTAACCACGAATATGACCATGAAGAAGGTGGGAGCGGTGGTCGTGATCCATCCGGCGTAACCAGTGATGCCGGTTGGCATCCTACTTGGGGAAACCTGGGCGATGATAGCAATGGTGAATGCGGTGTCCCTATGTTTCATCGCTTTAAAGCGCCAATGTTGACTCCCAACAACTTAAAAACTAACGGGATATTTTGGTACAGCTTCAACGTTGGCCCCGTGCATGTATTAATGATGAGCACGGAGCACGATTGGACGAAAGGCTCAGAACAGTATAAATTCATCGAAGCGGATTTATCCAGCGTAAATCGTACTGTTACCCCATGGGTAATCCTGACGGGACACCGCATGATGTACACCACTCAAATGTGCGAAGGTGGCGACTATAAAGTGAGCCTAAACATGCGCAGCGAGTTAGAAGACTTGATTTACAAGTATCAAGTAAACCTTATGCTTGTCGGTCACCAGCATAACTATGAAAGAAGTTGCCAAGTATATAAAAACGAATGCACTACGGATGGGACGGGTACTGTGCATAGTGTCGTCGGCAGCGCTGGTGCATCTTTGGAATCATGTGGGTTTAACAGCACCTTGTACGGGAATTTCAGTGCAAGTCATGTTGATGCATGGGGTTATAGTCGTCTGATTGCAACACGAAAGTCTCTCCAGATGGACTTTATTCTCAACGAAGATCAAAGTGTATATGACAGCGTGGAGATACTTCCATGGGGTGAAAAACGATAATTAACCATTGTCATTGTACGCATGTGATAGTAGTATAGTAGAGCTGTGCTATTATTATTATTAAATTTTTTTTTATTATTATTATTATTGTTTATTATTATTATTATTATTCTACACATCATCATCATAAAAAAATCACACCAACCACCCCACCACCACCTTCTCGCTTCTTTTCTCCTCAATTTGGTGCGAAAGTTAACAAGAGTGGTAAGCTATAACTTAACTGTGGTGTGATTTACAACGGATAGTGGCGGCTGTAACAAGCCCACTGTAAAACAAAACACGGAAAGGCCTTACTTACATAAATGGAAAATGATAAACTAGCATCCCGATTAGAAAAGTTTAGTGAGTGGAAGGAAAAAGGTAAAGTGTACTTTGTCGATAAACAATATAGTGCTGCAATTGATGTTTATACGAAGGCACTGGAAGCCATTGGGGCGGGGTTTGCCAAAAGCCAGCAGGCATGTGATGTTGAGCAGATGGTAGGAAGTAATGCTCTGATAAGAACGGAAGATTTAGGTCATTCTAATTACTTGTACCGATCCGGCTACATCGCTGTGGCAGACAGCGAAAACAAAACCGTTGACGTAATTTTTTCAGAGGAGTTAGGTGGAACTGAGGAAGAGATGGATGATGTAGACCTCGACAAGTTAGTCTTGATATCACCATACAGTTTTTGTAATTTGGGGGATATTATTCCCAGTAGCAGTAGTAGTTCCACCAACGTGTGCCAACTGCAGTGCAACGTGTATTTGAATCTAGCGCGTTGTGCGCTTAAGTTGAAACTGAACGCGAAAGCAATATTATATACAACAATATGCACAGCACTAGGAAATTATGCAGCAGGAAAACGAAAAAGGAATAAAGATCTAACGAAATGCATTGTATCAAGAGATACGTGGGTAAAAGCATTTTATTTTCGCTCGAAAGCACACTTGGCTATGTTTCATTTTAAGCAGGCGAAACAAGATGCAAAAAAAATGCTAAAAATAGAACCAAATAATCTGGACTACGTAAAGCTCGCTGCATTAATCGATAGGAAGCAAACACAGCGAATGAAGAAAGACAAAAAGTTGGTAAAACTAATGTGTAAGCACGTTCAAGATGCAATGGGTAAAACAAATAAAGGTGGGGATGCAGGTCTTGAAAGGTCAAAAGACACCATGGCAACCAGTACTCCTGACGAACATATACCCTTGGAGGCACAGAACAATGGAAAAGAAAGGAAAGGAAAAGGTGCGCAAAGGATGCCGTGGTTAACCATAGTTTTTGTATCCTTGCTTGCAGCAAGATTTTTTTTGTTTTAAATTGCTAACACAAATACTTGTGTAGCAGTTGGCAATTAAATTTAGTTGAGTATAGAAACATTTATGTGTACATATATAGTATAGTTCTCGAACATTTTTTTTACAAATGTGTTGTTGTTTGAACATAGGGTTCGTTGGATAGTGCAGCTGGACTCTTAGTAACCTTAAAATTATTTTAAATTACATTTAAGATATTAACATATGAACACGACTTCATAAACTACACCAACGCAGAATCCTGTCGATCCTTCCGCTCCTGCTGCTCCAAAAACCATTTTTTAAACTCAGCCGCCGAAATGTTACCATCGCTATTTTTATCAGCGGCTGCAAATGCTTTTTCCCAGCGATCTCCACTTTCAACGGAAACACCCTTGGCGTTACCGCCAGCTACTGTTTGTCCGTGGGGGTGGATAGTAATGGATCCTCGTCTAGAAACATATACTTCCGCCCCCACTGTCCTAGTATTACCAGCTTCAAGACTGTAATCTTTTTCTCCTGCTCCTTCGAGATCCATCAGCTCCATATTGCGACTATCTTCGGTAACAAGACCTTCCGCACTAGTCTCTGCTGCCTTGTAAGACATACCATTACTGGCCGATGCATCGGGCGCATATTCCATGTTGGTTTCAGTGGACCCTTCAACACCGTAGTGCGCTCGAATAAAAGTATCTCTCATTTCCTGAATTTCGGCTTTATGCTCTTGCCCGTCGCCACTTCCAATAACTTCAAAAAGCCATGTAATTATTGATGCCATCTTTTGTTCCGTTAGCGTCGCTTCGTGTAACTGTTCGCTCAATATTTGCGTGTTGTCTACTTGACCCTGGTGCTGGATTCCTGAGGAAAGCACACGAGCAATGGCAGGACATATCTTTGCGTTTTTGTTCATACGATCTCGGTCAGTCCCTTCGTATTCAACCATGAAAACTCCAACGACTTCGTGTCTTGGACTAAGAAGAGGGTACATTATTTTGCATCTCTCATGATTTCCACTACGTTCCACAGGTAATTTCGTGTCCATGACATTTTGAAATGCACCGTCGTTAAAAGGTACCCTTTTGACACCATTTGCGTCATCCACATTGTTTATGTCAATAGTCCAGAATGAATTTTCTTTGTAATCTGCTATGTACAGCTGTGTTTGAAGCGAATGCAGTAGATTGGGAAGATCTATTGCAACGATCGAAAATATATTAGTCAGCGAAGAAGCGGCAATAACATTGTTGCAAACATTTATCATGTTAAATGTGTCATCTTCGGCATATCGCTCGTTAACTTTTGACATGAGAATAAACCGCATCCAAGTGCGAAAGCCTGCGAAAAGTCTTGTTTTCTGCAACCTGGCGAGTATTTGCTTCATCAAACGCCGTTGATATTGCCTACTATTTCTATAGTCAACCAAAGCGTTAAATGCACGAGATCTATTCCTACCCTGCATCCTAAGCGCAAAACGACGCAGTATCTCTTTCTTCCGGATTTTGTCGTCCGTGAAGTGGGTCCATGAATTCCATGCTGTGCACAAACCTCTATACTTGATTTTCCGCATGAAGCGCTTCAACCTCTTCCTCCGCATATTTTTCTTTCCGTTTATGTTAGTTAGTGTGGCTGCAACCTGCTCGCAGTATGGATGCGAAGCTCTCCTGTGTTTCTCTCGAGATGCACCCAGCACGAGAGGAGGGATGATGATGTTTACCGAATGAACGAGGCAAGGGCGGGGTGGGATTGGCCGCAGACAGAGTGTCGTTATCACCGCCGCCAGAGTATCCACCACCATATGTAACAGTCCGTCCATCATGACACATTGCTCAACAGAGGATAGGTTGCGTAAATAAATAATAAACACAATGAATGATGCAAGGAGGAAAAAGGAGGATAGGGGGAGGGAAGGGGAATATGGCCACATCATCATATGAAAACAGAAACAAATGCCATAAGAGGGGCACACAATGGGGCCTTCGAAAACAAGACGAAGAAGACAAAGCCAATTTAAATGCGCCTTGGCCTGCCAGGGGCACAGCACTGAGGTACAAACGCCGTTTAAGTTGGAAATGCCGACATAACGAAAACATGGAATCCTTCCCTGAGGAGGGGTGCTAGGGACATCTGTGGGGAGGTGAAGTACCTCTCTGCGTACTCTTTGTCGTGGTGGTAGGTAATTATGCGGTGCTATGTAGTACCACTCTGCGTACTCTTGGGCACTCCTTCCCTGAGGGGTGTTGTTGAGTAGTGACTTACAACACTTGCCTGCGATGCGATGTGATGAGATGCCAAAGTGGTGCGTGTCGGGGACTCGCTCACCTTTTGGGCTACCCGACACACAGCATATACACACGCCCGCGGGAACGCACTTTGTCGCCATGGGAAAGGGAGATGACGAGTTGGGAGGGACGGAGCTCGGCAGTGGGCTTGAAATGAGCTTTTTTGACCGCGTCGCGGCTGGTATAGTCTCCTTCCTTGTGCCAGAGTCCTTGTTGTTGGAGGAAGGCGAAAAATGGGGTGCTCAAGCTCGTGGAACCGATGGCAAAGCAAAGAGGCCCAACGAAGAATCAACGCGGTTCCCTGGCATAGAAGTCGGGGATATAATACTGACGCGAACTCCAGGGGTAATCATGGAGGTGGCACGCGGGGTGGCAAATAGCCCTTTTGATCACGCCGTGGTGGTTGTTGGCGAGGGCACAGTAGTCCACGTCAGCCCACCACACGTTCGGTTGCTTCGCCTAAGTGTTATTCTTCAAGAGAAACGCTCCCCACTACTACTACGACCAACGCTGAGCGAGGAGGAGCGTGCCATTTTTGTTTCCACAGTTGCTAGTTTCGTAGGAGAAAAGTATAATGCGCCACGCGCAGTTGCACTTCTTTCACGCCTGATACTTCAACAACAGCTGGGCGTCAAACCGCGGTACCCGTTGGACCGAAAAGGAGATTCCCTGGTTGGCAACGGCCCGATATGCACGGATATTGTTTTCATTGGACTTTGCAAAGCCAGTCCGTTTTTCCGCAACATTATTTTGAACTCAGAACTGACGAAAAAAATGGATTATGTTAACCACGGTGGGGCTTCGTTCATGGATCTTGTTCGATTAAATAAACACGTCCCGCGTGCCCTGCGATACTATCCTCTGGCGGACTTGACAGGTGACCATATGGAAGCGGGTAGCACAGATAATCGAAGCAAAATTGTTTCGGAACCAAGGAACAAAAATATTGCGGCTGCGCAGCACGATCTGGCTCAAGATGATGTAAGTCTACGAGAAACCCCAGCATTGCGAGCGATGGACAAAGATTTAGAAGGCGCGAAGACTTTGCCGGATAAAATCGAAAAGATTCCCGGCAGTTTTGAAAAAGTTGCACTGTCCTTGTTGAACCGGTTCCACACCCAGCTACCGGATGAAAGATTGTCCGAATTGTCTTCCATTGAAGTAGTTGAAGAAAAGTTATGCGGCAAATCATGTGTCTACGGGCATCGCCTTTTCACTTTCGACGCAACTAACGCGATTCCGTCTATTCTGAAAAGCATGATCAGCGGCGATGAAACAAATGTAGTATTTGAAGAAAAATGTATTTTTGATTTCAGAAATAAATGTTTGACTGTTGTTACCTGCAACCAAACGTTAACGTCATATTGCGATATATACTCCCGAATAACTGTAGAGGAAGTTACTAATGTGCCTAGTGATAAGGTTGAGCTTGAAAATCACTGCATAATTCGAGAGTCGGGTCAAATATCTGCACACGGTGTTCCGTATTTGTTGCAGGGTGTTGCAAAGCGATTTTTGGCAGACGCGGCATCCATTAACTACAAGCGTATGATTGGTATGGTACAAGAGCGATTGCACAGCTACGATTACAAGCTTAATTTGCATGCAAAGCGAATTTTTTTTATAAATGAATCGGGTATATTTGCTGAAAATGCATCGGACAATGACAAGGATTCTGTTGGCATGAAGGTTGCAATCTCCCCAGAATATCGGAGCCGTCTTTAAGTTGTGTTTATGCGTTTTAAGATGTTATCGTGAAGTTTTGCCAAATGATTGTGGGAGGTACTTTGTTTTTTCTTTACACGCGCGTGTAAATCTCTCTCTCTCTTGCTCGTATGTGTACATTCAGCGTATAAAAAAATTTGATTATACATAAAGAAGTATATATAGAGGTATATAATATCTCATTTACTACGGGAGTGCTTATCATCCCCATAAACCCAACCTTTTACACCCAAGTAGCTATTCAGTTTCCTCATCCCAGCGGCATCGTAGACTCGAGAGACGAGATCTGCGATGAGAACAGCGGAATGTTCGCTAGCAGCGGTATCGACTTCTCCATACAACCTAGAGCGTGCAAAGCTGACTAGTAGCTCTTTTCGGGCGTTGTGCGATGAATACGATTTGTCGCTGTAGGAAAACCCAGTGTCACTTTGTGTCACCTCGATTGAATTGTAAAGTTGAGGAAGCATGAAGTTGTAGTACTTCAGTGAACCGCGCGGACCAGAAGCTTGAATATTCGCTTTTGGCCAAACTCCTGTGGCGTACGAAACTTCGACTATAACTCGTCGTTTCTTCTCCTTTAACAATCCGTTATATTTTTCATATTTTTCACTTAACGCTGCTGTGATTTCAAACTCCACGGTCATTTTATCATCTACGTTTTTATCAAAACTTGTTTCCGGGGTGACACTAACTATATTGACTTGCGATGAATCCGTAATATCAAACATAGTGCGCATGACGTCGATGCAATACGGTCCGTAACGCCTGAATGCTCCCCCTCCACTCCCATGCGAACGGTCAAAATCTTTGTCTGTGCTCGGCCAGTACCATACAGCCCAGGAAGGGACGTTAATGACTACTTTTGCTCGAAAAATTGGACCAATCTGTGCCACAGACGCGGTAAAACGACGGTAGGCAGGGTGGTGTCGGTGGTGCAAACTTTCATTCAGCAAAAGCTTCTTCTCCTTGGCTAGCCGAACCAGCTCTATAGCCTCACTACCACTGCAGGCGATCGGTGATGGGCATATCACATGCTTCTTAGAGAGTAACGCGTCTCTGATCCATCGAAATCGCACGACAGGGTTTAGCGCTATAAAGAGCGCGTCCAAGTCAGAGTCACTTAAAATTTCGCGTGGGGAGTTGTAGCTGCGCAGAACGTCAGGGTACGCTGTTGCAAAATCTAGCATGTGCTGCCGATGGACATTTGCGTGCGCGTATACATCAAAACCTTCTATAGTTTTACTTGGTTCCATCAAAATATACTTGAGCTCGCTCAGGTTTCCAATGGCCCCAAATCTTATCCTGTTGTTTTCGTCTTTGTCGTTACCCTTCTTTTTTGACTTTTTCTTTTTGGTTCCTCTCGCACCACCACCAGCAGACTGGACGACGCCGTCAAGCCATTTGAAGCGCCCAGTCACATACCCCCAGCGAAAAAGTATTGTAAACATAAACATGATAAATAGTGGGGTCATTTGATGCGACAGCACATAGTCAACATATAAGATGCCAGTGTATGGTGTGACTTTCTCCCACCATGGCTTGTTAAATTCATTTACCCGACGAGCCGCCATCACGTCTTCGTAACTTGGTGTGTTGAAGTCTGTCTCCTCGCTCATGGTTGCGATCAGGTTGTCAGGGCGGATGCACGAATTCTTCCAGTGGTATTGATAGTGCGAATCTCGCGGCAAACTTGCCTGCTCAGCAGCTATATGGCCCCTGGTGGGCGAAGGCGTAATGCCCGCCGCGGCGCCAGACATTGGCATGCTGGAATCTTCCGGTCCTTTTTTTTTTTTTTTTTTTTTGAACACAACAACAACAACGAAAGAGAAGAGAAAGAAGAAAAAAACGAAACAACAACAAATAATGGCCAATAATTAATAATATAATAATGGATAATAATAATATAAAAAAAGTATAAAAAAAAAAGGATGATAAGCCCTATCTCTAACTCTTATCCTCGTTCGTCCGCTGGGTAGTGCCCGTATTTACCATTACGCAATTCGTACTCTCGAATACCCGCATTGCCACTCTGGCGCGCCCTCGCCTCCTTATTGCAAATGGTCCAGTCTAGGAGAGCTCGGGGTAGGAAACTGAGTTCATAATTCCATTCTCGTGACCCAAGACGCGCCGACTCCGCTGGAGATGTGTGGCTGTTGTGTGACGACGATCTTCTTCTCTCAAATGCCCAACTTTCGCGTGTCAGGGCCCGCGACGAGGCGCGCTTCGCATTGAGCACATTCGCGATTGGCGACGAGCCGTGCGTGGATTTGAGGCCGTCCGCGCGATGGCGTCGCTGACTGCCGGCAATGCGGATGCCAAAGGGGAGGGGGGAATGGTGCAACTCACCGAGGATGCGTACGCGCACTTGAACGATGGTGTGGAGATTTTCCAGAAACACCTAGCAACCCAAGATGTGAACGCTGATGGCAACCCGTGGAAAGTCGAGCGGGATACTGGCAACTTGCGTGTCAGGTATTCCAGCTCCAATGATAATAGCTGCAGAATATTCCATGTCATATTTCGTGTCAAGATACCTAAGTCTTTCGACCTGAACGTGTTTATCAAAAATTTGATGGACATGCCAAATCGCGTCGCGTGGGATAAGTCAATCAAAAGCGCCAAGACCTGGTCGACGTACGACAGTCCACTTGAGGAAGACATTTCTTCGTCTAAATCATCGGGGGCGAAAATATCTTACGAGCTATCTGAATACACAACAGCTAGTGCTGCCGGGGGTATAGTTTCTCCACGGTGGTTTTTAGATGCTAGAAAGTACATTCTTGAGAAAAATGGAACGTCTAGCTGCGTCACCGTTGACGCTTCAGGGACTGGGCTAGTTCAACCAGAAAGTGGTCACGTCGTGGCCAAAAATTACAAGGGTGGCGCTTCTCGCATCAAGCGTCTTGAGACCCTGGAAGATGGCTTCGAAATTTGGCAGCATGACAGCATTGCACACTGCAATATTGGTGGGTGGCTGCCAACTGCAATTGTCAACCGCGAAACTGGTGGAGCCATGGCAGGAACGTATGAAAGCATGCTACTCAAGTTAGCTGAAGGTGGCGAGAATTCAATAGTTCCTACCTCTGCGTATTGATCAATTTTGTCCGTAAGTACATGAAATATAATCGAAAATCCTTCTCTCAACGCTTATTTTCGTAAAGCAAAGATGGTCGCCGATAATTCAGGATGATTATCAGTTATATTATCTACATTGTGTGAGTCTTAAGGACGTTGAACTGAAAACTTAACTTTGGAGACCTAATGACTGAACTAATGGCGCACTTCAATCGTCTTGCCTTATCGAATTATAGATCGAAAGGCCTGCTTATTATGTGCATCTTATTATCTTCGTCTTGCACAGTGATGATTCTTCTATGTGCGTGAAAAATTGAAAGAATGATTAAATCTTTGCCGCCCCAGTCCAACTAAACCGTGGGGATATCGCAAGTTATCTATTTTTTATGACTTTTGAATTTTTCGATCCCAGACATGGATAATTAAGGTTGGCATGTTTGTATTTTGCTGGCAATAGATCAACACCGATGAGGATTAAATTCTTAGGACACCTTTGAACCTATTTTAGGTACTGAAACGTATAAACTGTGTTATCTTACTGAGGAATGATCTGTCATATGCCGCAAAACACGCACAAGCACTGAAACTTTCTTCCCCTCTCTTCTAGTCAAAGCAATCGCAAAGCATGGTATTGATGCAAGGTCCAAATGAAGATACAATTTAGATGACGAGTCCGAAGAGAGATTAGGCGCGTTATGCGTCTAATCACTCGTATTATGAGCGACAATCGAGGCATTTGTCTGATGGGTTTTTTGCGTAGATGCTACTCCGCTATTCGTACTATTTGCAAATTTAGTAAGCATTGTTTGTCAGGTTCAATCTAGATTTAATCGATTAGATTTGAATTTGAAACAAGGCAAGAACAATGTTTGTATCTTGGGATTTGCATGGAGATAAGTTTTTCAACGTCTCTTTTTTGCATTATAGAGCAACAATATTTCTTTGAAAAATCTTTCCTATACAACACTTTACTGTGTTACCTCCTCTCAGCATTTCATGCATATGGTTTTCTAACATCATTTTTTCGACTTTGTGCTGCTACAGACTAGACGCAAGCATGCATGCCTGCATACATGATGAATCCGAACCCATTAAAGTACAGTTATCGGTGGCATTGCAACGCACTCCATTATTTTGGAATGCGATTTGCGTCGTTTGTATATAGAAGTGTATAAAATATTTGCTTGCAGCACTTCAAGACAGTATTTTTTGTGTTGCCTTGTGCCCTGGAAAAAGATATATGCTTATAGTAGAAAACAGAAATCATGTGTGTGTGTACTTAATGATTTCATTAAATAATAGAATATTTTTTAGAGAATTTTGTTTTTACAGCAGAATAACATTTAGAGTTTAATTTAATTATTTTCAGAGAAGATGGTTTTAACTGCTATTGTCGTTCGTTAATTATGTGTTTGTTTCATTCTTGTTCAATTGTTCAAGTCTCCTTTGCCTAATCCTACGCTATTTCCATTTTTATCATAACAATTGGCTTTTCCACCATATTTACGAAGCAGTGAGANAATGTCATTTTTGATAGGGGATTTATTGAACCTATATGCACAGTCTAATGGTGTGAATCCATCACTCTTTTGATTGATGATCTGTTTGATGTCTCCATTGTAATTATCAATGAGGCATTGGAGCATTTGAACATTCTTCTTTGAATACCTTGCAGCATAATGTAGACTATTAAGACCAAAACTATTCGTCTGTCCAATGAGGTCCACTGTAGGACAAGTCTTGACGAGGTACTGGACGATCTCCAACTGTTCATTCCTTGCTGCCATTTGTAAAGGTATGCGTGGGTTACCATAAATATCCTTCCCTTCCTTACTGACCATCTCGTCCACCGACATGCCCGTCTTCTCCACGTCATGGCCCTCGACCAGCACACGAACGTCCTCAAAACGACCCTTCTCGCATGCGCATACCAGTGGAGTCCCTTCTGGAAGTGCTTTCTTGTATACGCTTCTCAGTGTATCAACACTGTTAGAATCACGCAGCAAAACCCCAAACAAATAATCAATAACATTTTTCTCTGCTGCAATTTGTAAAGGTGTCTTTGAGTAACCATCACCATCCGTCCCTTCCTTACTGACCATCTCGTCCAGCGACATGCCCGTCTTCTCCACGTCATG
>LT658839.1:0-13049 GCA_900128575.1 Stramenopiles sp. TOSAG41-1 | reverse complement strand
TTCAAACTGGCACCAAGTGCCATAAGGACTGGGTTCAAATCCGATATCGGCGAAGCAGTGCAAGTAAACACGTCTGGCGAGGAGCAGAAATCTGGCTGTCAACCTAGCGAGACAACTGAAATCGTTCAGCACGTTTTGTCCTCTTGCGATAATTTAGACTTTGCTGGGTTGATGACCATTGGCGTGTACGGCGAAGGCGCCGAGGAATGCTTCGATGTCTTAGTGAAGTGTCGAGAGCAAGTTGCTAAGGACATATCGGTAGATCCGCTTGAATTGGAATTGAGTATGGGTATGAGTGGCGATTTCGAAAGTGCTATTGCGATGGGAAGCACAAACGTTAGGTGTGGGAGTACAATATTTGGTGCAAGGACGTAATGAGTGTTAGACTTGCGGACGAGGATCCACTGTTTTTGGCGGGGCACTTTCCATCCAACACGAGAAACGACAAGGCAATTCTTTCCCTTACTCGATCGTCTGAGTCCCATATATGCTGCCAAGACTTCTCCAGCGTTGCATGTCAGTGCGATATAATACGCTGCTAGCCTTCGCTGGAGGAGCGTAATAAATGTGAGGATGGATGCTCGCAAGTATTCAATTTTTACAAATAATATTTTACGAAAGTAATATACATATATATATAAATGCACCTTTGAGATACGCATAAAATTATCTATATAATTATAATTTTTTCGCTTCTCCTGCACCAGACGCGCCCGACTCTTCATCGGCAGCACCCGACGCACCCGATTCCTCAGCTCCTGAGGCCCCGGACTCTTCAGGTCCTGACGCACCAGGTCCTGACGCACCAGATCCCGTGGCTTCCGGTCCGGTACCCGCACTATCTGCTTCCGGCTCCGACTCGTCAACCTTTGGCTTTTTCTTTTCTGCATGCTTGCATGGAACACCGGGCTGTTTGATTTCCCCCTTACACATACCTAAAAATGCAAACCAACAGTTCTTTGGAGGTGGGCACCGTGGCTGGTGCTGCTCGTGGCAACGCTTCGTCTTTGCAGCCTTGTCCTTGTCGTCAGGTTTAATTTGCTTCAAGCATTCCATTTCTTCCTTCTTGTCTAGTACTTCATCCTTTGTTTTGGCCGTGTTTTCACCTCCTGTAGCGCCTCCCGTCGCAGCTCCCGTAGCGCTTCCAGTGGCATCTCCTCCAGTCGCCGCAACTTGTTGGAACCTGAGACTGCCGTCCCTGCTGCGGAATGCCGCAGGGTGCACTGGCCTCAAGTCTCTACCATGCCGATATGCGTTTACATCCACGGACGCCGCAAACAGCGACAACACCAAAAGCGCACAAGATACAGCGTTTTTCATTGTTTTCTAAAGTCTGGTGTTTTTCGCAGGTGTGCGTTGCGTCGCGTCGTGATGGAGGAGGAATAGGAAGGTTGACGTTAGCACAGGACATCTCCTTGGGGGAATTAGCAGAAATTGGCCTTCCCCCCCCATCATGATCAACTTCGTCGTCGTGCAGCAGATTTCTTTCTTTTTCTTCAAGGTTCCCAAGTATGGAAATCGTAGTCCCAACAGCTGCAGGCGCCCTACCAGCCCCGTGCCAGGGTTTGGTACAGTATGTCCAGTAGTGTTTGGTTTTGTTCTCCTACCATTGTGGTATGTACTTCGATCGTAGTGTTGCACGGTGATGATCCCTATTAAATGCGGACTGTTCTGCATGCATTCCATTTCTTTCTTCACTCTGCTGTGGTGCTGCATACATAAAATAAAGAATAATAATAATAAATAGGAAGAGAATAAATAGGGATTTTATCTGTAGTAGTAGTCTACATATGAATAAATAGGGATTTTACTTGTAGTAGTAGTCTACATATAAATAAATAGGGGTTTTATTTATAGTATTAGTCTACATATCTATCTACACGAGTACGTACGAGGACAAATTGAAACAACACATTTCAATGGGACTTACTACTGTTGCTACTCCTTCATCGCCAAGAAGTTTTTTGTAAAGGATGCATTTCTTGTTGTTTTTTGTTTGCTTCTTCTTTGTTGGTATTGTTATTATTTTAATTTTATCATTTTACTCTATGAGAATTAGTATTGTTGTTGTTGTTAAGATATTATATTATAGTTATTAGACCACTTACCACTACTATTTTATTATATGTTAATGTGTGTATTTTATTTTATTATTTTATTATTAATTTATTATCATTACTTGTTGGATGCAGTAGTATTATTATATTACTATTACTAATATTATAATTGAATTAAGATCGACGATCCAAAAAACTTGGCGAGGCCATCATCCGTACACCGGTACTGTGGAGGATCTCAACCATCGGCGACTCCTTCTGATCGTCCGTAGCGGAACGCTGTTGGCAGGATTGCAATGTCCTCGGAGGGGATGAGCAAAATGTCCATGGAGGACGATGGCGACGAGAAGCCAACAAGTGAGAAAAACTCGATTGCGCAAAGGCGCAAGCTATTCAAAATGAAACCGTCTTTGTCGGTAGATGTGAACTGTACAAAAATATTGCCATACTTGTATTTAGGTGGGTATGAAGTCACAACGGACAAGCGGATGATGCAAGATACCCTCAAGATCACCCACATTGTTAATGTTACGACGGAAAGCGAGTGTCACTTCTTGGATGATTTCAACTATGCACACATAAAGTTGAGCGACTCCACTGATAGGAGCAAAGCCAATTTGCTGGCCATATTGGATGAAGCTTTTGAATGTATAGAAGATGCAAAGCGTCACGAAGGCGCGGCATTGGTACATTGCCAAGTCGGAATGAGCAGAAGTGCTAGCGTAGTCATCGCATATTTAATGTTTAGTGAAGGTTTGACGCTCCACAAAGCTTTTGTGCTTGTTAAAGGCAAACGCCCGGTAACTGCGCCAAACTATGGTTTCATGGAGCAATTAGTAGAGTATGAACAGAAGTTGTTTGATGGGACAGTTACTTTTGATTTAGCGAAGTACAAGCAGCACCGATTCAAAGATGCGTCTTTGTTTGAGCTTAGTGGCAAAAAGTAAATGCGCGTGTCACTCGATGCCTACCAAGGTTGGAGAAAGTTGATGGTGGTGTATGAAACAGAGATACGAGTGATAAATAATCGCTTTTGTACATTTTTACACACTCGGAATAATAATTAAAGGCAGGGCTCTCTTATTTACCTCGCGCGCATCTTATTTTATCTCCGGGGGGGCAGAAAATCTTAAATAAAAATACAAAAATATACCCCTCAAGTGTGTATACCATGCGCACCTCTCTCTCTCTCTCTATCCCCCCTTTAGTATTTGCCGCGGCTGTTGACATTCCGTATTTGTAGACACGCACCAAATGGATTACTTTGATTTGGTGAGTTTGTAGCTCTATAACTCGACGGCGAGTTTAACGGGGCCGCCACAATATTATTGTTCGGGTGCACTACGTGTAAGCGCGGTGGGTAATGGACTCGTTTGTCTTTGAACGAAATGGGGGATTTAAGAAGGCGCTCATTGTTTCCAAATTTGCGGTTGAGTTGACTGATCCGTTCATGCTCCGACATGGAATGATTCAAACTCTGTATAGATGCGGATGGGCTAAGCAACACTGGTTTCGTGCTTTCCCGCTGCAATTTATCCGGTGTTGGTGTGCGATAAAACTTCAATGTATGCAATTTTTTGCGCAAATGTTTTTGAATTTTTGCAAGCTTTCTCCCTTCCATAGACTGCCTAAAATATTCAGTTAAATTTAAGTTTGTCACATATGTGGAGTTGTCGTTTGATATCGAACTGATTTGCATCGGATTCAAATACCCATGCTCTTTCAGGGTATCGTAGTTGCTTCGCATCGACGATACTTTTTTTCCACAAGGCACAGCAAGCATGTTTCTGGGCAACGCTCCGTTTGCATATGTTTCAGAGGAAAGTTTTAAGCTTCTAAAGAGGCTTCCCCGAGGACTCGATGTGTTGGCAGCCAATGCTACCTTTTTGCTGATATGGGCACCGGTCCGCATGCCCCTAATGCGCTTGGGGGCGGGAAATAGTAAGTCGGTGAACTCGCCTTGGCTTGCCGGGGAAGCGGAATGGGAACTATTTCCGTTTGGATCTTGCCCCCCCTTTGGTGATTTCTTCTTATATTTTTTGCTTTGTTTATTTATATGCATCTGTTGCTTCATCAACAATGGGACTTTTTTCTTATTAAGCAGTTGCTGTTTTTTTGCATTCCGCTTTGACTTTTCACTCTTCAGGATATTTTTTTCCATAAAAGTATTTGGTTTAAATATAACTCCAACATTGGTGGCATTGAACGATTTCTTTTTTTGACGTAACTTCATGGCATTGATATTTGGTCGCTCAGAGTTCACGTACGCGTTCGCGCTCTTGTGTTCTTTTGGCGATTGCAGATCTACTACGCTGACGCTTGAGGATGAATCCATCTCAAATCGATTCTTTGCCTGCTCACTACTTTTGCGGCGTTGAAACGGTGGGTACAACGAACGTTGCTCCGCCAAGGCCGACCGTTGGCCAACAAACCGGTATTGCTCTCGTTCGCAAAGATAGAAAGCAAACAAGATCCGTGGTCATGTGGCGAACAATGGGATCAAACAACCAGTTCTGCTTTACCAACAAGAAAAGAAGAACATGATGAAGAGAAGAGCAGCATCATCATTCATATAAGCAAAAAAAAAGAAGTACACATCATCTCTCATTATTATCATATTACACTTTAATAAAATAATTAATAATATAATAATAAAAATATGTATTATTTTGTCATATTACCACATGAAGAAGCATTTTCACCATTAATTATATGTTACAGTATATTATATAGGATGTGACTACACATGTATACTATTACAATACGTATAATAAAGAAAAAGAATGACAGACAGACAGACAATGTTAACCGATCTAATAATTTATATATTATACATTATATTACATTGTAAGTTTATTACAACATAAACACAACAAGCAATACTAAAGAACAATGGACGACTTTCATGTCGTATTTACATTATGGCGCATTGTTAAATGGACAATTAAGCATATTCTAGTATGGACACATCATACAATCAATCGTGACTCTTTGGCCTTGCTAGGGGAGATTCCACCAAATGAAGTACGTGTTAAGTCTAGTGTTATTCCCAGCAAATTCGATAACCTAGACACAGCATGTGTAATGAATGACACATTGTAAACACAATAGTGGTAAAAAGACTTTTCGTAGTTTTAACCTTTTTACCTTAATATAAGACGATTCTAGAATACCGTTTCCTCCTCATCTCATCATCGATGCTACTGCGGCGTAGGCGTAGGCCATGTTGATGTGGTGTACTGTCAGTAGTAGTAGTAGAGTGTGTAACTACAGCTGCCGGTTACATCGGCTGTGCGATCATGGTCCATCACGTTGAAACACCTTTACGAATACGACCTTTGATCAACCGACCCAACTTTTGTTCCCGTGCCTGTAGTCATAGATTTTTTGGTGGGAGTATAACGTTTGCGCATCCTGAAACCCTACCCTACAATATTCATGGAGGTTCCCTCAGCAACGCCTGTGGTTGAAATCAAGGAGTTTACAAGTGGAATTGAAAATATAGCCGAATTGCCTTCTAATTTGAAGGTTGGCCCAACTATACTGTTTCCTCCGAAGCAATCAATTACTGCTAATGGTACCGGTGAGGACGTCACAAAAATCCAAAGTGACTTGTCTACAGCATTGATGTTGGCCATTCAGGAATTACTGGTAGCTGTCGAAAGGCAGGAAAGGAGGAAGCGGAAAAAGACGCGTAAGGGGAAAAAACAAGAACCAGACATAGAACCATTGGCCTATATTGCAGAGCATTTGATGAGAAATAATAAATACCACAACAAAATGGACCTCGAGCGGGCTGCTTTGGTACAAGAAAGGCTCAACAAATTTAACTTAAAGGCGGGCATTGTTCGAGAATCTGTGGAGATGGCCACAAAAGTTGTGAAAAAAGCAGGTAACCGTCACTTTTATAAAATGCAGAGATTAGCCGCAATTAAAGATGCGGAAGAGAAAGCAAGAGCGGCTAAGGCAAGGCGGTCCCCAAAAGGCCGAAAAGGCAGGAAAACCAGTAGATTTGGTGCCGCCGCATAGAAAACACTTGAAAACGTGCTGTCTGGTTGAGTGACATGCACAGTCTATATGAAATCATATGCTGCTGATAAAATTGCTGAAAATGCATTAAGATACACCCCGAAATATATTGCACATGTTAAGTAATTCATGATGGGGTAGGGGCATGTGTTTTGTTTTTATATCCCTGTTCTTTTATAAGAATTGCTTTTTTTTTTGTAAAAAAATAGTTTTCAAAATTAATTTTTTTTAAAAAACTTTTGTTTTTGACTTGACAAAGAGTAGTTTAATTATTTTTTATGACAAAGAGAGACGACATGATATGATGCCTTCTTGGTGAACAAAATCAACACAATTCTGCTTGAGAGGATTTACAAGTGCATCGTACGCATCAATTCTGCGTCCGAATGTTCTGCGTCGTCTAAAAAACTTCTAATCCGTCGCATCTTCTATGAACTTCACAAATCGTTCGGCATATTCTTGAGGCGGCATTGAGCTTATTTTTTTGGCGCCCTGGGAGGTAAAATTCCCCTTATAGAAATTCTCGGCCATCTTTTTCATATTGTACTGCTGCAATATGTCAATAATACCAAAATAATAAATTTCATTATTATTGTCGCCATTTGGTGTTTTCCCACAGTAGCCGCCATGCTCACGATTAAAGATCGGCAAACTTTTAGCATGGGAGGACAAAGGACCGAGTTCGTCATCGGTATGGCCGTCTTCAGAATCATACGCTTCATCGTTCCCTGCTGGGGACGCGGATGGGCTGCGCTTTAGATTTGCAGGCGAGGTCTCGTCGGAAAAACTTCTTTGGTCCTTTGCGTGTTCCATTGCATCTTCGACAACGCCGCTGAATGAAGTTTTTGCTGATTCTCGCCCAATCGAATATCCTGGTACCAAGCTAGGCTTTCGACCATGCACTCCGACCAGCAATGAGTAATCCATAATGCCCATTTTTGCAAGAAAGTAAGCGTCTGCTTTCACTTGATCTAAAAATTTCTTTCTGCGTTCGGGTACACCCAATTTGAAGCGCTGGGCTAACTCTGGTAACGCTTCTTCAAGACTATCGTTGTACCCTAGCAAATTCAAGTCTTTGCGCACTGCATCCGACGGCTTCTTCATTATCTTATTGCTCGGGGTGTACCTGCCCTTGTAGGTGGCGCCCTTCAAGTCGTACTTTGTGTGTATGTCTTTTGGTGTGTGGAAAATATTGTTCATGACCACGAAATGCAAACGCCTCCGAATATGGGGCATTTTTACTCTATGCAAGCCGTAATAACGATTGATCAAACTGTCGGGGTACTGTATCATATGCTTCACCAAGTAAGGCAATATGCGGCGCAAAAACTTGCATTCCGCGTCAGTTAGTGTCTTGATCATGTACTTGTAGTCGTTTGTATAGAAAAAATATTGTCCACTCTTTGAATTCGACAAAAACTTAATGAAACCAACGTTTCCACAAACACTAAGTAAATATTCCGCCGGGTCAACACCCCAAAGATTACGCAGGTGACGGAAGCACAGACCAGCGTAATCTTTGAACTTAAAAGTGACTCCATTCTTGATCCCACCTGACATGTGGGTAGTAAGTGGAAACACGTATTTTTCTACGTTCATAAAATCTACTAAGTTCAGACGGCTCGAAACCGCGTTCAAGTTCATCCTTGCGCTACTTTCCTTTCGCTCAATCGGGGCTCTGGCGCCCTTCTTGCGTGAATTTGCCTCTTTCTTGCCTTTCGCATTGTCTACGTCATCATTATTCGGTGCGTCGTGATCACTGTTGAGTAGGGCCTCGGCCTGAAACTGGCGTCCGACGCTAACCTGCACCCCAATCATCATACCATATGTCAACGCATACATTTCGTGTTCCTTTCCAATGACATCCTTCGAGCGGGCATTCTTACCCATCTGATTTCGTTTGTTCCTATTCTTCTCTTTCTTCCGCTGACTGCGCACTTCCTCCGCTGCAGTCTTTAAGCGACCCCTGTACTTCATCCCCACCATACGCCTCCGGTTGGTCTTACTCTTTTTCTCCAGCCCAGCATCGATGGTCAACTGAATGGCTTCCGCAAAATGTGTATTATCCTCCGGCATGTAGTGGTTGGGGTCAGTAGCAATCATATAATTTGGACTTTTGGCGTGGATCGCCTGAAGCGAGCCTCGCCGCTGCATGGTGATCTCTTTTATCTCCTCCTTTTCTACAGCCCGGTTCCGGGGCGACCCAACTGCCCGAAGCGACTTTCGCGCAACAGTGCCGACGTTGGTGAAGTAGCTATTGTCACTTTCGCTTAGCTCCAATCTCCCGCTTGAAGACTTACGGGTCAGTGATCGGGACAGTGATCCAGGAGGAGTGCTCAATTCTTTCTTGAGTTCTGTTGCCACCACATTCGTCTTGTCCGCGTCGTTACTCAGTGATATGCTGGAAGCGACGGAGTTTTCCTCGGCATCGCCTGGGTTTAGCTTCCGTTGCACGAGTTGCTCTGCCTTTCCTGCCATGAGGGTGGGAATGTCCTGCTACGAGCTTTCGCCAAGCGTATCGGTGGTGGAATCGCTGGCGTGAAAAACACTCTATCGGTGGTGTCGAATGGGTGGGGTGAATCTGGCAGCCGTACCCAACACTGCAGATGAGCAAACATCCACAACGACGAAGGCGAGGACACCAAAAAAACAACAACAAACACGCCGCAGCATGCACAGAGAAGAGGACGACGAGACATATACTACAGAAGAAAGAAGAGGAAAAAAAAAAAAAAAGAAAAAAAAGTATTATTATTATTATCATTATTTATTATATAGTTTAAATAGTAGAGAGGAGTAAATTTTCGGCTATTATTTTATATATTATTAAATTTTATACAACAAGTAAGGAAGGAAAAAGGAGGAGTTAATGGCCAAACGAACAAGATAGAAGCCAATTATGAGGTGAACTAAAGTATTACAGTACTCTTCTGTATATGATATGATGTGATCCATACTATCACTAGCACTACTATAGTCCGCTGTGTTGATCGATAGATAGACAGACAGACACACTGACTGATAGATTTGAGATTTGTGTCCCAACCAGTGTTCACGTGTACTGTTTAGTATACTGTATATGTGAATTCCATCACCTCTATTGCCTACATGTATTGCCTATTTTAATTTCGATATTGCCTACGTATTGCCTCCTCCCTGTCGTCTTAGTAGTAGTCATATATTTATTACACTACAGTATGTGAGGCTTCTCATTCTTTTCAACAAACACCATTCTTTCTTGGTATACCACTACAGCATTAGGATAGCATAGCATCAGATCTTATACTACTTATACGAGAATATACTACTACTACTCCCCTAATATCTACTACTACTACTACGGTGTGGTGGTGTGATCGATGATGGAGTAATTGATGATGAAGAAGACCGACCACAACCTGCTCGCCCTGCAACTTTGTCGTCTCTTCTTTAGCCACAACTTTGTATCAAACGGCGGCCGGGAAAACCTCTTGCCATTTTTGAGCGCGGCGACAGCGACTCTCTGCCACGCTAGTAGTGACACGCCTGTTGATCGGCACGCTGTTCGTGGTCTTTGGGTTTGGGCCGCACAAGGTGCTTCGCAACTTCGCTGCTATACCATGGATATGGGTGGGGACGCTTCGTTTTTCCTTCCGTCCGGGCTTGCTGACGATGATGATGAGGAGACCATCGTACTTGGCGGGGGGATAGGGCATGGTCTCACAACTGGTGGTCTACTGCCCTCTCCGGTGTGGGAACCATCGAACGACCCAACACTAGACAGTAGGTTAGGGGACCTTGGGAATGCAAACGGCGGTACCCTTGGCCAAGGCGGCACTTTGAGTGACGTCCAGGACAGCAACACTTTGTTCCCTATAAATAGTAGTAATGTAAACGACATGCAGTCCTTCTACCTACATCAACCTGTTCAAAATAATGCAGGTTCCGACTTAAACGCATTAAATTCCTACAGCTTTGGAAATCGTAAGCCCCCTGGGTTCCCAGCCAACGACCTTATCGATGCAAACGATTTAAATACGGAAAGTCGGAACACCGTCGACGAAGCATACTACCCCTCGCAGCCTGAAGGGTTTGGAGTGCAAAACTTTGGTGTTGGTGGCAATGCTAATGTTAGTAACTCGAACTTTAACTTGAATGACAATTTTCCCGGGATGAACAGCACGGTAAACCAGGAACCTATGTTTCCCGCGGAAAGTGTAAGCTATAGCCAAGCCAACGATCTGAGCGACAACGGTCAACGCAACAAGCCCCAAACTCAGCGAGATAAGAGAAGCAACAATAGAAACACCGCCAAAATTGCATTCGGTGTGCCTGGAAATCGTAGGAAACAGCAACACAACGAAGCTGCAGTAACTTCAGCAAGTAAAAAGCAGCAGAATGAAGATTATTCTAATGTTGATTTCGGCGCAAGCGCCATTAGTACAACCCAACAGCGATTACTGGATGAACATCGACAACGTCAAGCCCAAGATCGTGGGAAACAATCGAGTGCCCATGGTGGCCAAGAGATGAAAACGAAGGGGGGCAAATGGTCTCGGGAAAAGTCATCAAAGGAATTATATAAGGAATTCAGATCCATTAACAGCAAAAAAAACTTGGTGAGCAACAATCGAGGAAATAAACGCGTTAGCAAAAACAACAATCGATCCCGTCTAATTGTGACCGGCGCCAAAGATCACAAAGGCATCAACGACCAACAGGCTTATGGAACGAAAAATGGGGACTCCCAATACAACAATCTTCAATACGACGATGACGACGACGAGGAGGACGACGAAGAAGACGATTCTGTAGACGAGGAGAGCCGAGATGGAAGTGGTACATTTGTTGGAGGTGCCAATGATGCTACAAACACGTTGCGAAAGAGAAACGTTAGAAATAACAAATCGAAATCTAGGAGTAAAAACAAAAGCAGCAAAAATACAAAATCTAGATCGCCATCAATGTCGTTCGATGACGATGAAGACTTGCCCTCACTTTTAAGGAAAGATGTTCCGAACCGAAAACGAAGCGTATCATCCGGCATGCACGACATTGCCGGAAATGTAAAATTTGGAAATACCCTGTTTAGTTCCAAAACTATCTCCAATGCAACATCGTTTTTTTTCAGCGTTTCTCGGATCTTGGAAACCGCCTTTAGTATGATTGGCGTTTGTCTTAGTTTTGCATTAATCCTGGGTATAAATGTCGTAAGCCTAGTATGGATGATTCATACCTCTATTGGTAAGATTTGCTCCGATCATGCCCATGTTGGACTTGCATACAGCTTCACATATTTTTTTCCATTTGTTGTTTCTTATTCCATTCCATGGGCTCCACCATGGGGCCCTGTTTGCTTGTGGTATGCGTTTCTGGTACAGGTATTTTGGCCGAGTGAATCGGATTTAAAAAATGGTACAGGCAATGCCCATGCAAAATGGATTATTCCAATTTTATTTCTGATGGAAGGAGTTTCTCATCGCAGCTTTTTGCTAGATTTCACAGGTAATCAGCGTTTACTTGTTGCGTTTGCCGTTGCTTCATTTCATTCCCCACGCAAGATGAAAAATTTGTTGTACGTTTTAAGCTTGGGGGTTCAGATTTTCCTGTCGTCGTACATGAACGACATAGTATTGATGCAATGGGTTCAGTTTATCCATGGCATAAATTGTTTGGGGTACTGTCTCAGTAATGATTGCATTGTCGAATATGACGTTGAGCACTGAGGTATCCCTTTCACGATCTACTCTGTGGCAGAAACATGTGCTAAAATGGCGAATGTTCGTGTGTGTGTACATCAGTTTTTTACAAATACATATCTTTACATAGTAGAATTAAGACGATTAACTTTGAATATGTACATTTAAAAAATACGTCTTCTCCCTGAACTTGTGTATGTATGTGTCTCCGCAAAAAATCATAGCAGTTGGCACCCATAACCATAGTTCCCACTTTCAAAATCTTCGCTGGTATTGTATTTTGGAGACTGAAGGATACTTCTACCGCCAGCCATCTGCGCCCCGCCAGTTCTGTGAACCCACTTAAATTCTTCCATGCTCCTAGAAAGATTTCTGCTGGATACGTTTAAATGCTCGTTGATGCCAAGAAACGACTGTAGATCGGCAAGAAGCAAAATATTCGGAATTTTTATAAGAGTTCGTAAATATGTTTCAAGGCCAAGGCGCCGTTTCTCCAAAAATACTTTACCTTTAGGGTTTGGAGACAAATATGTCTTTTTGGGCAATGGGCAAGTTGTGCTAATTGATGGTTCGTATGAAATTAAGGTCGAGTGTAATTGATTGAATTGCGAATAGCGGCGAAAGATTGTCCAAGCAGTCCGTTCGTATGAAATGCTGACATAATATACACAGTGTTCTTGGGACGTAGAGAATTCAGGAATTGATATGAAAAGTTTGCCGTCTGTTACAAAATCGTCAGGTTTTTCTTTGGCAATAGGCTCATTTCTATTGTTTTCCGTGTCCATTTCGCCGACAGCGTTCTACGCAAGCAAAGTGGAACCCTAATCTGCGTTTGTACAGAAAGTGCAGAGTTCGGCGTTGACAATGTGAACGTCGTTCAGCACAACCAACACTTCTATAATAAATAATGATATATAATAATAAATAACTATAATAAAATAAAATAAAATACAGAGTACAACACTTCTTCTTCTTCTTCTTCTACTACTACTAATAAAATAATTATTTACATTATTATTAGCCCTACTACTATATAATTTGAAAGAAAAAATACTAATAATTAGCAGCTGGCTAATAATCTAAATTCATTTTTTCTTCTCTATCATCATCTCTTCAACAAAAATATAATGAATAGAGATAATAGGGCTAATAATGATATACTGTATACATATCTTGTACTTGATGAGATTTGTTGAAGAAAGGAGAGGACTTTCTGGCAGAATAGAGAAACAGAAAGAGAGAGAAGTGAAGAAAAGAGGAAAAAGGACTTCTTACGCCAAAGAAG